>LZPO01077303.1:3263-21744 GCA_001675575.1 Neotoma lepida
GTAGCCCAGGCTGGCCTCGAACTCACAGAGATCCGCCTGCCTCTGCCTCCTGAGTGCTGGGATTAAAGGCGTGCGCCACTTATCGCCCGACTATATGTACTCACTTTTAAGTGGACATTAGTTATTAAATAAAAGATAATCATGCTACAATCCACAGACCCAGATAGGCTATATAATAAGAAGGGCTCTAGAGGGGGATACATGGATCTCTCTGAGAAGGGAAAATAGAATAGATTTTGTGAGTGGACTGGGGGCAAGTGAGAGTCAGGTGGGGTAGGTAGGGGCAGAGGGACATTAAGGGGTGATCTAGAAACCTACTGCAGTGGAAACCTCCTGGAACCGATGAGGTAGACCATAGAGCAGACTTCTAGTAATGGAAGATACAGATCCTGAACCAGTCATCTTCTTTAAACAGGCAAGGCTTCCAGTGGTGGGACTGGGACAGCAACCCAACTAGAAAAACATTGACCCCCAACCTGTCTTGACTTCAAGATGAGCTGGGGTAATGGTTGCTTAGAACTTTTGGGAGTAGCCAACCAATGACTGGTCTAACTTGAAGCCCAGGGCATTAAAGAAAGCCCATGCCCATGTACTGCTTGTTTGTACAAGGACTGGAATCTGGATGTCCCAGAAACCTAGGGTAGAACCAAACACAATGGCAAAAAAGGCAATAAAATGATTCCTAATGTTATTCTACTAAAACTCATAAATTGGTACGTAGTCCAATCATCATCAGAGAAGCTTCCTCTAGCACCCAATGTGAGTAGATGCAGAAACCCACAGTCAAACATTAGGTGGAGCTGAGGGAACCCTTGCAGAAGAGGGGGAGGAACTGCAGGAACTGGAGGAATTGAGGACACCAGGAGAACATAGCCCACAAAATCAACTAAGCAGGTCTCATAGGGGCTCACAGAGACTGAAGCAACTTCCATGGAGCTTACATAGTTTTAAGGTATGTTCTCTGCATATTGGTTGTGGCTTTTTACCTTAGGGTTTCTGTGGGACTAGTAACAGTCAGAGTGGGAGTGCCTCTGACTCTTTGGCCTGCTCTTGGAACCTGTGTCCTCCTACTGGATTGCCTCATATAGCCTTAATATGAGGGTTTGTGCCTCATATTATTCCATTTTGTAATGCTGTGTTTGGTTGATATTCCTGGAAGGCTTGCTCTTTTCTGAAGGGAAATAGAGGAGCAGTGGATATGGAGGAGATGAGAGCTGGGGGGAATCCTGAGGAGTGTATGAAGAGGGGACTACAGTTGGTATAAGAGAAGAATAAAAAGAATAAAAAGAAAAAAAGAAACAAAACAAAACAAAATCTCTAAAATAATAAGAATTAAAAGTGAGTTAATTTATGTAAATAAAGGTATTAATATATCCATGCAATATATATTAAGGGGTAGGTGTGAGAACAGGCCTCACTGTGTAGACAAGACTGACCATCATCTGGCAGCAATTGTTCAGCCTCTGCTATCCAAGTTCTGAAATAATAGGTGTGTGCCCCAACACCCAGCTCTACTGTTTTTTGATGTTTCCTCATTTACTTTTCACTTTTTTCTGCTCTATATTGCTTAGAGATTGTTAATTTTATTAAAGAAATATGGTTTATTTATTTTAACAAACAAAAAAATTTATATCAATGATCAGAAAAAGAAAATTTAATGGGAAATTCAACCTTTTTCTGTTCTTTTTTTTTTTTTTTGGTTTTTTCGAGACAGGGTTTCTCTGTGTAGCTTTGGCGCCTTTCCTGGAACTCACTCGATAGCCCAGGCTGGCCTTGAACTCACGAGATTCGCCTTGCCTCTGCCTCTCAAGTGCTGGGATTAAAGGCATGTGCCACCACCACTCGGCTGAAATTCAACATTTTCAAACACAGAAAAAATTGGGTAAGAATCACCTAGCAAAATATTTTCATGCCCATATTAACTAATTTTATATAATGTATATACATTGTTATGCTACAGTATAAGATTGTATGATCAATGTAAAAATGTGTACATCTGAAATTTTCAATAGTCTGAAAATCCTGTAAAGCATCCAAATTAGCTCCCCTAATTCTTATCATAAACTAAACATAAAAATAAACAAGAAAGGCTACCAACACGAACACAAAAAAATTATTGTCTCATTTTTCTGTCTTGGTACTAGTTACTATAATGTAATTGAACATTAAGAAATAATCTAATGTGGGAAGTATTAGAACAAAAATTCAAGGATCACTCAGCCATCAGAAAACACTTTTACCACACTGAGGGTAAATCATGTAGTTTTCTTCACATACAAGAACATTTTCCAATATCTAATTCCTTCTCCTGAGTGACAGTAATTTGGTTCAAATATTGAAATTAAATCTTAATTTAATATTACCTTTATGAGGTCATTTGCTTGATTTGGTTGATATCCCTGGGAGTATTGCTCTTTTTCAGGAGAATTGGAGATTGTTTATAAAATGAAAAGTAATTTGTACCTATCTGTATCTATCCATATCTATATCTGAGTGAGATATCTATCTATCTATCTATCTATCTATCTATCTATCTATCTATCTATCTATCTATCTGTCTGTCTGTCTGTCTGTCTGTCTGTCTGTCTGTCTGTCTGTCTGTCTGTCTATCTGTCTATCTATCTATCTATCTATCTATCTATCTATCTATCTATCTATCTAATCTATACACCTATATCTAATCTATAAAAAGGACAGAAGGCACTTCTTCAAATATGAGATGCTGATACTGAGATATTGGGGAGCACCACAAGGCATGTTGACTTGAGGAAAAAAATGTCACAATAATTGCAAAAGAAAGAGTGAATAACTGGAAAACACATGAGTTAATAACAAACCCGAGAATCTTCAAGGAAGTAACATGTAAAATTATCACAGGTAAATCAATAGTTCCATAGTATAGAAACACAAACTAGCTAAAATATATGGTGAACTATAATATCCCATATACAATACCAGAAATAAAACAGGAAGAGAAAGCATTCGGAATAAAAAGTTACAAAATAGTAAATATGAGATAAAACGTAGGAGTGGCATGGTGGAACAGTGGGCAAAGGTGCTATCTACTGTACTTGATCTGAATTCCACCACTGGCACTCACATGGTAGAAGGAGAAAAACAACTCCTGCAAAGGCCCTCTGACCTCCACACACATGCCAAGCTGCGTCTTGGACTCACAACACAAAAGTAATTTGTACCTATTTGTATCTATCCATATCTATATCTGAGCCATCTATCTATCTATCTATCTATCTATCTGTCTGTCTGTCTGTCTGTCTATCTACCTATTATCTATCTGCCTGTCTATCATTCATCTAATCTATATGCCTATATCTAATCTATAATCTATAATCTCTTTCTATATATATACATATATAGAGAGATATATACATATATATGGAGAGAGAGATAGCTATCTATATCTATATCAATACCTATAACTTTTCCTATAGCTATCTATCTATATTTTAGACAGTGAATTGCTACATATTTAGCTTTTAATATTGCCTTGGTACTCAGTATGTATCCCAGGTTATCCTCAAACTCATTAACTTTCTCTTACTTTAGCTTCTCACGTTTTGACATCACTGATGTGCATCACAACGTGTCACTGAAAAATATTTGGATCAAAGAAAAAGTGTCTTTGAAACAATGAAAAGATACTATGTTATTAGGTAAGAAGACCAAGTGTAATAAAGTGTTACATTTCATGCATTTATTAATTTAACATAAATATAGATAAATATTATCATTATTTGTTTCTTGGAATTGGATTGACTAATTGCAAAGTTTTGGTAGAAAAACACTTTTGAGAAATTTGAAACACTAAAGCAATTTTTAGGTGGATAGCTCAGTGATCGCTAAATATTAAAATGTATTATATTGATGCAGGTGGAGTCTGTGTTTCTGGGGATCCATCTTCCTCTATTTGGGGCACGCTGTTTGTGGGCCCCCTGGCAATGGAACCAGGACTTATACTAGGTGCATGAGTTAGCGTTTTGGAGTCCAGCTCCTATTGTGGGATACTTTGTTCAGCCTTGATGCAGGGGGGAGGGTCCAGGCCCTGCCTTAACTTGGTATGCCAGACTTTGTTGACTCCCCAAGGGTAGTCACTCTGAGGAGTGGATAGTGGGTGGGATAGGGGAGAAATGGGGGCAGTGGGACAAGAGGAGGAGAGGGAACTGGGGATTGTATGTAAAAAGAAAAAAATTTAAATAAAAAACAGATAAGATAAAATTTATTATAGAGTTTTGTATTAAAACAATATCATGCTGACAAATTATTATACTAAATGGCTGTGGGTGAGGGGTGAGAACATTTAAGTCCAGACACTACTCGAGTACATACAGTTTAGACAGCATTTAAAATTAATGTAAGAAAAGAATTTTGAATAAATAGTTTGCACAATAAGTTAAACATTTGGAAAACAATGCTAAACTATATTTACCATTTATAATATATCCAGAATAAATTACCAAAATTTGACATTTATATGTAAGAAATAAATATAGATACCGAGTTCTAAGAAACAGCACTTAGAAGGAGTATCTGAGAACTGAAAATGAAGTAAACAACAACTCCAAATGTCAAGGCCAAGAAATGAAAGTCTGACTAATGTGTTTCTGAATGAGAAAAAGGTTAAAACAGACATGCAAAGTCAGTAATTATTATTTCTCCTCATATCCCAAGGGATTGGCTCTAAAGTTAAAAAGAATCAACCTGCTAGGAACGTGTTTATAAAAGTGACCATAGAGATTCAAAGCATACAAAAAGACATTCAACAGTCATAATACTTGAAATAAAATTGAAATTATAATCTTCAGAAATTGTTTCTCATTGATCTGTCAAAAATCCAAAAGATTGTCAATGTGTTCCTCTAGTAAAAACATGACACAACAAGCTTTAGAGCATGCAGTCTTTCCATTGGCACAGCCTTTCATAAAGTACAAAGTTCACCAATCTGAACAGTGGTCACCTTAGTCTTTGTTGAGTTTCTGCAGTTGTCCTATTAAATACCTACAGAAAAGAAATTCAATGGTTTCCTCCTCTCTTGAAAATCCCTCCTTCACTCTTCAGAATTTCTCTCCCTTCCTTAATTCTTACATTTACT
Organism: Neotoma lepida; assembly: GCA_001675575.1. NCBI lineage: Eukaryota > Metazoa > Chordata > Mammalia > Rodentia > Cricetidae > Neotoma > Neotoma lepida. Next base: position 8,374 of record LZPO01077303.1, read on the forward strand.
TAAATTTGCAATTGTCTGTAATGATTCTATGAAAAACCTGCTTCTACTTTGCTTACTTCCACAGGAGTCTACATGTTTAATTTTTATTGTCATGTAGCAAGGAACTTGAGCCACTGTCCACAAGTCACTATTGGTACCAATAAGTGTCAAATATCTTAGGTCCATTGACATGAACATTTAAGCTATGAAATGCTCCATCACTATGAACAACTTCTGCATCACTTTAACAATGAATAACTTGAGAGTTATTTGATCCAATTGCTAAATCCTTAGTGTATGGCATGAAAGACAGCTATAAATGACTTGATGACATATGGCAATACAGGTACACAATCACAACTTTGCAGGTTTCTGCAGTTATTAAAACTATGGAAAAAGGTTAAGGATAAATTGAAGTCAATAGAAATAGCATTGACAGCAGTTAAGATAAAATATTGCAAACCCTGGAGATGTAGAATCCTGAGTATTCCAGTGAGGTTGTGACAGTCACAAAAAGTAAGGAACCAGTTCAGCACAAGAGATATATGTGAGTGCATGGCTGTAGGACAGCTAAGTGGTACACCAATTTCATAATATGTGTGTGACTCTGAGTAATTTCCTACAGTCACAAGGGGGAAGAAGGTAAGATAAAAAATCGAGAAGGGTGAAGGCAGAGGAAATATATATCTAAAACTTGTTTGTAGTATTAAAAAAAAACCCTAAGCATAAAGGGTACTTCAGTATATGTGAGACAGAAATCATTATAAGGAATAATTTGACAATAACATGGTTTCTCTGCATTATATATGAACACTGGAGTATTAGGAAGGGAAATAATGAGAAGTACATGATTGTTTTTTGTTTTGTTTTGATTACTTTTTCCCAAAACTTTTATAAAATTAGAAAGGGAATTCTGGTTACATAAAAGGCTATCATACTTATCTAAATTGACAATAATTTCTTAATATCCTCTAATCCTCTTAATAGCCTATCAAGTCTATAGTTAGAATTATCTTTCTAATTGTGTTGAATTATGTAATACATATTTTAAGTAAATAGCAAGTATTATGGGCCACTGATGAACAAAGAATTTTCATCCTATCGGGATCACTCCTGAGAAAATAAACAATAATTTTCTGACAATGCTCATTCCCACATGTTCTCATCAATCCTAAGAAGACAAGATGGCTGCTGTAGCTTTTCATCTATGTTTAGCAAGTTGCATAAGAAGTTCAGTATTAGCCAGGCAAGGTGGCACATGCCTTTAATTCTAGCACTTGGGAGGCGAGACCAGACTAGTCTACACAGTGAGATCCAGGACAGTCAGAGCTACATAGTGAAATCCTGCCTCAAAACGTAAATAAATAAATAAATAAATAAATAAATAAATAAATAAATAAATAAATAAATAATAAATAAAGTAAAAATAATTCAGCATTGAATTAAATTCATTTAATTTCTTTCAGTCTAGTTGTGCCCCCCATCATCACAGAAGAGTTTTCTCTTCAATAAAAAGTATTTTCTAAGCATATATGATTTCCGTCTGTTGTTCAGGTAAGAGTCTAAACATAATGGATAGAAATAGGTTCCATGTCTCTCAGAATTCTTTGTTTTGTAGTCTGTTTTTAGTTTTTCTATTATTTTTTTAACATAGCCTGGTCATTTCTACTGTAAAGTATCTGTGCTGTGAAATTGACTGTTTTCTCATGGAGTTGACCTAGTTATTCATCAATTCCATTCACTCCTTACTTCTCTATTTTCCACGTCTTATAATTTGATAGTTAGATTAAATGATTTAATGATGTTCAACATCACTCTTCTTTTTGAGTCTATCAGTGATTCTGATCATCAAGGGACTCTGTTTTTTTTTTCCACTTGCTTTGAAAATAGTTTTTCTAAGGCTCTATCTTTCTCTTTTATTTTTTTACCTAATGAAATCACACATAAAAACATTTTATAATTTGTTTTAAGAGTGTGTAAACTTTAAACATCCCTTTCAATCACTTGCTGCCTTTCTCCTTATGTTTTCCTGAGTAATGCTTAAGAGGCACTCATGTATTATCCCATTTTGTTTATGCCTCTCTAACTATGTGCAAATGAAAAATATGTCAGCTGTTGGTCCACTGAGTAATAGCTACTCAACTTTAAATGAGTATATAGAACTATATGATGTACATAGTTCATTTAAGCAATAATTTTCTGAAAGTACTAATGAGGTGGTTTCTAGTTTGTGTGGGATTTTAGTTTAAAATACAAATATATATTTGTTAGATAAATACAATTTATATGCTAAATTACTAGCCAGAATTTGTGGAACAAATGGTTTATGCATGTGACATAGCGAATTTTTTTCTGCAAATGAGTTAACTCCTATAACCTGCTATCTTAAATACAATGACAGGGCCTAGCATACATCCCAACTGGACTCTATGACTTGGCATTTGCAAATACAATGTCTTCTTTGGGATAAGTAGTCCCAAAGAATGTGATACATTTCTAGGAAAGGAAAGAGCCTTATACAGATAATAAATTACTGTGGCTTTGGGCAATTAGATGTAAGGTTGATTAAAATAAATCTATCAAGAACATAAGACAGCCAGGCGGTGGTGGCGCACGCCTTTAATCCCAGCACTCGGGAAGCAGAGGCAGGCGGATCTCTGTGAGTTCGAGGCCAGCCTGGGCTACCAAGTGAGTTCCAGGAAAGGCGCAAAGCTACACAGGGAAACCCTGTCTCGAAAAAAACAAACAAACAAACAAAAGAACATAAGACATTTAACTCTGATCCTATTTGCAGTCAGTATGAGGAAAACAGAAGTGGATTTGACATCAGGACTTGCCTGTGTATTCATCATGATATTGTAGTTCTTTAGAAGAATAGATATTTGTCTTTTCATTAATGGACAAGGAAGGAATAATGTAGTTGGAGGGTAGAGATGACTGAAAAACTTTGCTGTAGGCCCATGCAGCTCCTCCAGGTCACTTTCCAGCAAGCAGGAAGAAAGACAGAGATAATCCAGAAAAGCATTTTTGTAATAAAGACTTGAAAGTGAAGCATAGTTCTGTAACCATCCTATGTACCCATCCAAAGGAAGATGGAGCCAGTGGGTGGGTGGCAGTACTTTTGACTAACACATTCAATCTTTAAAGGAAATTAGACAGCAAAGAAACTCATTATTCTTCCTTGTATATATAAGTAGATGAGAGAAAATGAGCAACAGGACAAAGGAAACTTTGTATATTTTTATGAACAGAAATGCCATCTTCTGGCATATCAGGTTCAGAATAAAATTGACTAATTCACATGACCTCCCAATATAAGGAATAAAGGAATATTGAAATATTGAAAATACAGGAGAAAAATGTATGTTGTTCTACCTGAGGTTGTCAAAATCTTTTCAATGTTTTCACACATGTTGAAATATATGTTTTCACAAATCTTTGTGAATGAAAGGTTTTGATGAATTTCTAAGTCAAATCATGTCCACTTCCTTTGATGTATGTACCTTTCACTGCAAAGCACCAAAGCAATAGAATTAAGCTGAGTCTGCTAAGAACAAAAATTTCTCAGATGTCCAGTGTTTATTCATTTATAGCAAATGAGAAACAACTGGATCCACTTACATCTAGTATCCACTGAGACACTTTCATTTGAAAAGGAATCTTAATGACTGCCTGTCAGGCTAGCATTTCATAAACAAAGCCAAAGGTGGAATATAATTATTTTTTAGCATACTTCTCTCTTAAAATTTGGGTTCATTTATCTTCTCACAAAGTCCATACACTTCCTGGTGGCCAAATGTTTTAATTATGTCCTTCTCATATGAGTACAGATCCTTGAGTCCAGTTGCCTTAAATCTCCCTGAAGCTCTGTGAATATAAAATGAAAAAGATGAGGACATTCTTGTCTTTCCCGGTGTATTTAATGTAATACAGTGAAGGATCAAATTTGTCTATAGACACTCCTGAACTTACTTTGGTGTTATCCTAAAGTTCTCAATAAAAGCCTTAGAAATTAGAAAATCATATTTTCTAATTATGAAATAAAAAATAAATTAAAATATCAAGATAATGGACTGGAGCTTATATAATTAAATTAACTTTAAAGGGACAATCTACCTTTCAGAACTTTATGGCTCAAATGTCTTAATTAACAATTAGACTTTAGAATTAATAAACAGATTTTGAATATCTGCATTCCCACTAGAAAAAATTATCATAAATGTGAAGTGTCTACATCTGATTATATTTGTTTTATAAAATTAAAATTTAATTTACCTAAGTTTTTGCTTTCATTATTTCATATTTATTCTAGACTTTTAGTTTTTGATTTGCTTCTTGTATCTTGCAATGACTAATCTCCTATGCTTGATCTATATACTTCTTACTGATGATTGTCATAATGGTCTTCTGGTGACTTATATCTAATACAGTCTTTAGGTCTTGACCACTATACCATTACTAATGTATTCCAGCTCATAATGTGTAGCTGGGGGACTGGTTCTCTCTTGTCTGTGGGGCTGTTTTCTGATAGAATAGAGAGGCACTTGAATCACAATGGGGGTCAGCCATTAAAATGATGTCTTCTGAAGAAGCTATGTATTGTTTTTATCTTCAGTGTCAATGGCATTTATTAAAAAGTAAGTTAGGTTTGCAGCCAAAAAACAGAAGCAAAGGAACCCAGGATAATATCTGCCATGTTTAGCAGGGTAGATCCACCAAGGAGAAATCCGGCAAACTTCCAAGCAATGTTCTAAGGTGGATCCAAGCCCCAGTCCCCAATATGAAAGCACTGAAGGAAGGGAGCCATAGCTGTGTGTTGTCATCCTCAGCAGCCCAAGAAGTTTCTCTAAGCTTTTATGGACCTCAATTCAAGCCAAATCTGGCTTTGTGGCTTTGCAACAGAAAATAATATAAAACTAGATAGTATAATACAGAGATTTTAATATAGATTTGGTTATGAAGAGGAAGAGGAGAGCCACAAAAAAATGAATAAATAAAAATGATACCAAACAGAAATAAATGGAAATGAGATATTTCCTTTTTCCTTCCTTACCTCTCTTTCTTCCAGAATTCCCACTCTTTAGACTGACAAGAATTTCTTCCAGAATTCCCACGCCAAGAACTGACAAGTACATTTCCACATGCACTTCTGTTTTATTTGAAAATTTGATATTTTCACCAGTTCTGTAATAAAAGAAATTTTGTGAATATCAACTAAATATGTGCAGTGTGAAACCGTTTTCCTTTAGACAAAGATAAATAGCTTAAATGACTTAATTCCTATACTTTTGACTATCCTTGATAAATATTTCACCAATCAGTCAAATGTTTATAGCGTACATATTAAGAATGATATCCTGTGGCCAGTGGATTCAATTTATTTCTGCATTGCTTTATTTGAAATATTCATGAATTAATCTAAACAGTATTTAAATAAAAATAGCATGGGGTAGGATTGATAAGCATAAAGGAAGTCTAAGACATTTGTCAGACAGTCCAAAGGAGAGGATTCTTCTAGTTGTTGGCATCAGGGGTTAATGATGAAAATGGTGAAGTAAATGAGTTGTGTTTCATTAGAAATATTTCATCAGGGAAAATAAAAATAGAATAAATTGGAGGGAGGAAAGATGAGGAGATGGAATGGAAAGAGGACAAGCAGAGATGGAGGTTGAAGAACTGTGAGGAAGATAGTTAAATGTTGTTGCCTTGCTGGCTGGTGTAAAGCTGTAGGGTAATTTTCAGTGAAAGTATTGGTAGTATCTGAAGGAACCTCAAAAACTTGAGCAGACCACAGTAGTGCAAAATGAGGAGGGTTCCAAGCAACCAGAGGGATTGAAACTGGTCAGCTCTTGTAAAACCTTCTTTCAGCTTAAAGAGTAAAAGAGCAATTAGCATCTTAAACAACTCTAACAGCAGGCTTTAGGACACTAAGCTGAGGATCAAAACACTTCCAGAAAAGGGCCTATGTTATTTGCTTTGAGTGTCTCTCTCTTCTTGTGATTTCCAACATTAGATTGTGTCTTTTTTCTCAGAATTTCTCCCAGCAGTCAGATATAATTAGATGATTGGCTGTGACTACTGCATCTCTCTTCCTCATTCTTCTTCTATATCTTGCTCCCACATCCTACTTCTGCAATCCTGATTCTGGCCTTGTGTTCTCCTTCTGCATTTGGATCCTCCACCCTATTCCTACATTCTGTACCTTCATCCTATACTTGCATTCTGCTCCTGCATCTTACTTATACATCTACTTCCTTATCCTTACCCCTATATTCATGCATCTTGCTCTGATATCTTACTCACATATTCTATTCATACATCCAGCTCCTGTATTTTACTCCTTTATCCCATTCTGCTATCTTACTTCCTCATCCTACTCCTGCATCCAATTCCAGTATCCTATTTCTGAATCCTGTCTCTGCATCCTATACCCACAAGAAAGTTATTAAAGAGGTACTGCATTTCCACTAAATTTGTACATGAAAAAATGTCTGAGTAACTCTGACTCTAGATTTGATTTCTCATCTTGGAACAAAATAATTGACCTTAACAAAAGTACAGTACAAAAGAAGGTGCCTTATACATTTGAGTATTCTCATACTGGCTTGCTCCACTGTGTTGACACTGCAGTCTGACTCTGCTTCTAGAGCCTGCAAGTATGTTTTTACTAAGGCTGGCATTAGCCATCCTCTCTGTGTGCAACATGAGATACATTTAAATAAGAAGTAAATATAATTGATGACTTGTGACAAACCATGGATTTGAGCTAAACTCCTGCAAGCTAGGATGTAATTAAGTTAGTATGCCCTGATGGCTTTAATCTAAAAGGAGTAACATCTGAAATTATTCTCCAATTGCCAAACTGGCAGAATACCATTATGAAGGCTTTGACCCACTAGGATTTTAAATTTGATTCTTCCATTGTTTCATTGGTGCACTATCCTTGTTACACTTTGTCATGTGGAAAGTGTGTATTGGATATATGTCACATTCTGTTCTCAAACTTAGTGACTCAAGATAGTTAACACCAGGTGATGAAAGATCAGACAATATAAATATACAAAAGATAAATACAAAAATGCTGGATGGCAAATATATTACAAAAATAGAATATAAGATAAAAAGGAATTGGTAGTATGTTCAGATTGGCCAAGTAATTGCAGAGGTTATGAAGACTGAATTATCAAATGGAGAGCTACACTATAATACCTTCTGTTAGTATAATTTCTATAGCAAAAATATCATATACTTAATGGCTGCTGTTAAGTAATAGAAATTTATTCCTCACAATTCGTGGTATAGGCTTTCAACTTTTTATGTACTTAACAAATGGAAGGAAGCTAAGTGATCCCTGAAGTCCATGTAGGGAACACAGATCATCAGCATCTTATTTCCCCCTCCTCAGTCTTCTCCTCTCTTTTTATGGACATAGAAGGTAAGATTCAACATGAATATAATATGAATATATACTTGTTCTTAACAATGGCAGTAATCAGAGATATATTTTTGTCCTTTGATCAATCTTCTGCAAATACTTGGCCTAAACAATTTGAAGAAAGAACAATTCATTTTGACTCAAAGTTTTAGAGAGTTCAGTCCATGGTTGCTTGGGCTCATATGTTTTGACAAATCATTGTGGTGATGGTGATATATGGCAATGTATGTTCACCTAATGGCATACAAGAAACATAGAGCAAAAAAGGGATTGAGACAAAATATAATATTTAAAGAGCATATATCCCATGATCTACTTCTTCTAAACTTAAAAGTTTCTAGAACTTTCTCAAAACAGTGCCAAGGGCCAAAAGCTCCAATCTGTGAAACTTTATGGAGACATTTCATATCCAAGCCATAAAATCATTTTAGAAAGGAGTAAGAATTAATGAACACTCATCTAGAGAGGATATCATACCCCACATTCATGATTCAATTCTACTAATAACCATTGACTGTTACTGAGCTGCTATGCCTGTTGCACACCATTAAGATGTAACAATGAATAGAACTAAGACCTCTGCCATCATGTCATTTTCAGACTGGAAGTAAAGTTATATAAATGAGCAAAAAGCATAATAAAGATGTTGTATTTCAAAATAGAGGCAAATAAGTACTACAATATATAATATGGCAGTCTTGAAGAACAAAATAGGGGGATGTGGAAAGGAAGCAGAACAATGAAGTAGGCTTCACTGAAAAAACATTTTAGCAATGATATTGGTAAAGATATGTTGTATCCAATAAAATCTAAGTAACTTATGCCTACCTCCCCTCACTCTGGGAAGCTGAGGCCAGAGGATCACTGAAAAGTTGAAACCAGGCTGAACTACACAGCGAGACTCTCTCTCATGCAAATCCAACAAAATCAAATCAAATCAATGAAAAAAAAAACTGAACTGAAGAGAGACTCATCTCCAAGTAAGCATTGGAACCAAGCAGTGCCAGATAGCAGAAACACAAAGGCATTACATAAGAAATACTTGGATGAGAAGAAAGCTGCCAGTGATCCAGTTGATGAAATTTGCCTATGTCACTATGATTAAGCTCATTTTAAACGTGTGTGAGGAAGTATATGTGTGTGCATAAGCCCGAGAACATCTATAATTTCCCACCTTATTCCTTTGACACAAAAATGTCTTACAGACTCTGGAGCCTGAAGCTAGGCTGGTAAGTAGTATATCTCAACAATCCTCCCTCTAGTGCTACTAGGACAATTCCTAGCATTTTATGGGAGTAAGTTCTGGGGATTTGAACTTAGGTCCTTATGCTTGTTCAGAAAGCACTCTTACCTGCTAAATTATCTCCTGACATACAATTAGACTAATATCAAATCTATGAATTCTTCTTACCTTTCTGCTCCACCATAACTCCTACTAGATTACAATTTCTAAGATTTCAAAGTCTAGGAAGCATCAAAATTTGCAGACAAAATTTCAAATCTTGTTCCTGCCTCATGTGGGGAAAGAGACAGACTCTTTGGCTTTATTAGCGGGAGCCAGGAACTTGTTTTCTACTGAGCTTTCTAGAATAAGAATAATCTAGATTTTAGATAGCAGGTGATAGACACTAATTAAACTGCTTTGTTCTTATAGTTTAACTCTGTGACTACATACAGTAGAAAGTTTAAAATCTGAAATTGGAATAACTGATTTATATATAAACTATAGTCTTAATTAAGATTTGTAAGATTCACCCCAGTATTTGATTTATTCAATTATAACACTCTGTCAGTCATTTTGTGTATAGTAATATATACTATGTACTTTACAATATATTTGTATTATAAGAACTATTTTAAAGAATGCTGCTTTTAATTTTAAACATTAAAATGTTCCTTCTGAGATATCTGATCTCCAAAAGCATAACACAATGAACACAAATCACAAAATATTGCCATGACTTTCATGAATTACTATCAAGTTTTCCTTGGTCTTAAGAGATTTTTTTAATCCCTTCAAATCTGTATTGTCCTGTTTTCCACTGGAAATTCTGAGATTATATCAATCAGAGCTCCTGCCAGCCCTTCTCTGATAACTTTCTGAAGAATGCCAGAAAATCCATTAACAAATATTGTGAAGGAGCTGCTTTATGGTTTGCAAGTATCTGGAGAAACAGAGAACAAGTTATGGGGTTCTTCCAGGGTGTGTCTTTAGCTCCTAGTGTGTGTGCTGCATTAATAATCATGGCCATGCAGGATGGAGCCATTGTGTCAAGGAGATGGAAGAAAAATGTTCTTTTCTAAGATTTCTTTTTATAGTAAATATATGACCATTTTTTTTCTTCTTCAGTAATTTGCAATTGTGGTTATATTTCTTTCTTCATTCCCTTATAATCCTCCTTTTGGTTCATTTAGCAAATTACAGTATTTGGAGTCATGGTTTTCTTTCTTTAAAGACATTTGTGGTACACAAGCAGGTGACCTGTTTGCCACTACAATGCTCTAGATGTTATTTATGTGCCCTCACAATTTTGTCTTCTTGATTGCTTCTCTCATTTTCCAAATTGACTTTTTTTTTACCTTGTTTAATTTAAACTTGAGATGGATGTACTTAAAATGTATAATACACCAAGGCCACTGGAACACAGAATGAAAAGGCTTCATATTCTCTTTCATATGTAGATGCTAGCTTATAATGTACACATGCAAACAAATGTCGTATGGGTATAAATGTAGAAAAGAGACCAAAGTGGTAATATTAGGTGTTATTAAAGGATGGAGGCAGTCAAAAGTATATATGAGTCATTAAAGAGGATATCAAGCTAATTGTATTTCTACTTTCAACTTTGTCACAGTTTAATTTTTCTGTAGTGGATAGTGCTTAAAAAATATAATTGATAGTAAAAATGTAAAATCCTAAATGAAGTTCATAGAACTGTCATTCTAACTCTTGGGACATGTGCTAAGAAGTATAAAGTTTGGGCAAGCATTTAGGTGGCTACCTCAATTTAGCTGTGGTAATTTTTATTGTGAGTTCATCACAAGAAAGTGACTTCTCAATGCCATTTCATCTTAGACAACAGGCAGAAGGGGTTCTCTTTAAGTTCTAGGCAATTTGTTACTTCCAGATTTAAGCATACAACCAGCCACCACAGCAATCATGCTAGTTTGAGTTTAACATACCAATATCAGCCGTTAGTGAATGTCCTGACAGTTCTCATTAAGCATTGAGCACGGTATCTAATTCCCATACTCAAGAGCAAATATCAACTATCAATCTTTTTGGAAAATGAGGTTAAATTTTCTTTCCTACATATTGCAACTACATTTTCATGAGCAATTTTTTCATGATCATTATTTTTAATGAGACCACAAATTCTCCTAGATTGTGAGGTTTATTTTTCTATTTTACTTTTGGAAAAAATTATTTATGTATAATTATTGAATAATGCAAAAGATTAGAATTAGGAAATTATATATTTATGAAATTAAGAATATGGAACATAAAAAATGAAATTTTGCCTAAGTATTATCACAAAGTCAACAGGCAGAAATGACTGATGAGGATTCCAGAAAACTAGTGTTTTCTGAATGTGGAATTATAATGTCGTCTTTTATTTGATAGATTTTAAAAATCTGGTTCCATAAACATCTCATACCTAGTCTGGCTTTTACTCTCCTAACATTATCACATTTTTTCCCCTCAGCTAAATAGAATTATTTTTTACTATTTCCATTTACATTTTTGTTTCATGGATATTCCTCAAATGTCTGTCAAATACTAAACCAAATTTGGTGAATGAATGGCATATCTGAAAAAATGAGACTTTTCTTGAATAATAGCCAGTTTTGGTACATCTGATGCCAAAAATTCACTGGCTTAAAGTAAAAGCCATCATTGCTTTCACACACATGATGGGTTTCCTTTGGTGAGTCACTGGCTTTAGCTCAGTTCACTCACACATCTTGAGGCAGCTAAGGGTCAATTGATCTAGACTGATAGGCTCCTTCACACTATTCCAAACATGGACAAGGGCATGACCACATGGTATAAATAGTGAGGTCAATTTTTAAAGCTTTTCTTGTGATGGTAGTGCTGTAAGTAAGTACTAGTAAAAATGTATGTCCAGTACAAGAATCCAGATGCAGAAGCAAAAGCCAGAGCAACATTACTTATTGAATTATGCCACTTCACAGTGGTGATGAGCCAGCAATAGAATTACAATCACTCATACTACTTATGATTTTGAAAATAACAATGTGTTAACAAATAGGCTATTTAAGTTATTCATTTAAATATATAATTTAACACGTGGAAATTTCTTTGTGCTGAAGGTGCGATGAATGTAGATGAGAGAAATTATTTTCACTTATTAGACATTAAAGCAATTACAACATAGAAACTCATCTGCTGAGCAACTCACAAAATGAACCTCCACACCAATCTGACTGCAGTATCTGTAAATGTGGAGCTCTAGAGCTCTCTTGGAGGCAGAGAATGGCAAGAACAAATATGAAAAGAGAAATACGTTAAAATGACACAAACTAGCTTTTGTATAAATTGCTAATGTGATTGAGTTTTTAACATTCTACATCATACCCTACTTTTCTATACTATTAGATAGACACTCATGGTAATCTCTATGGGAAAAAATAACTCCTTTTGTGCCATTATCTTTTAAAGGTACCTTAAAAATGTATTTTATATTTATATATTGTTTTTAATCATTTTAATGCTGAAGAATAGATATTATCAACATTTTGCAGCTGACATAGTAAAATATACAACTTTAGTTGTTCAGAATTTTAGAAAGCCAATAATGATAACAGAATTCAAACTATGGAAGTCTAATTTAAATGTACATGTTACACTTCATTTATTTTATATTTAATATAATGACTATATCAATATTGAATGAATTAGTGAAAATGAAAATAATGTCCAGGGCTATTGCAGAATCATGGGAATATTTGACTTCAGTTTACCTTCCAGGAAACTTCTAAACTTTTTTGGCCAACTTTGATGCTTAATGGGTAAGTGCTACTGACAACCTGATCTGAGAACAGTATTGTTGAAAGATTTATGCTGTTTTGTACATCTTGAGGCAGTTCTGAAATTGCATGGCTTAAAAATAGTACAATTTGATTTGTGTTTCCCTGATGGCTAAGGATGTTGAGCAATTCCTTAATGTCTTTTGGTCATTTGAGATTCTTTTGTGGAGAATTCTCTCTTTACATCTGTATGTCATTTTAAAATTGGATTATTTTATATTTTGATGTCTAGTTTCTTGAGTTCTTTATATATTTTGGAGATCAGCCCTCTGTCAGATGTAGGGTTGGTGAAGATCTTTTTCCATTCTATAAACTGCCATTTAGTCTTATTTACTGTGTATGTTGCCTTACAGAAGCTTCTCAGTTTGAGGAGGTCCCATTTATTAATTGTTGATCTTAATGTCTGTGTTACTGCTGTTATATTTAGGAAGTGGTATCCTATGCCAATGTGTTCAAGGCAACTTCCTACTTTCTCTTCTATCAGGTTCAGTGTAACTGGATTTATGTTGAGGTCATTGATCCACTTGGACTTGAGTTTTGTGCATGGAGATAGCTACAAATTTATTTGCACTCTTCTATATGTTGATATCCATTTATACCAGCACTATTTGTTGAAGATGCTTTCTTTTTTCCATTGTACAATTTTGGCTTCTTTGTCAAAAATCAGGTATTCATAGGTGAGCGGGTTAATGTCAGGGTCACCTATTTGCTTCCATTGATCCACATGTTTGTTTTTATGCCAATACCAAGCTGTTTTTATTAGCTGAGCTTGAAGATACCATCTTACACCTATCAGAATGGATAAGATCAAAAACACAAATGACAGCTTATGTTGGAGAGAATGTGGAGCAAGAATACTCCTCCATTGCTGGTGGGAGTGTAAACTTGTATAGACACTGGAAATC
>LZPO01077304.1:0-14029 GCA_001675575.1 Neotoma lepida
TATTGTGATTCAAGGGCCAATGAATCTGTAAAACCTAACATATATATATGTGTGTGTGTGTGTGTGTGTGTGTGTGTGTATGTGTGTGTGTGTGTGTAATTGACATGCAGAAAGAAAAATAGAGATGAAACTTGAATATATATCATTTTCATATACAAATTGAAAATGTTAATTCTTACTGATTTTTTTCCTTCTTAGGAAAGTTAGGTGGTAGAAAATTATCCTGGATGCTGATAATTTTTTAGCTATGATTATCAATAGCAGCAGTGTAACCTGATGATGATTTTTTTTAATGGGAAGGTTCTTTAGAGAGATAAAATCTTTTAAATTACCAGAATTTTATTAGAAAATCTCATTAACAGACTCAGTAGAAACTTTTCAAACATTTGGTTAGTTTAAATGGCCTTCTAATTAATCTCATTAGTGTCTTTTAGGTTTTCTTGGTGTTTAGGTGCATACCAGATTGGGCAGTGAAGTAGAGTGTGAGATATTAACATTGGCAGGACTGGTGGTACTCCCCCAGCTTTTGTTGCTTGAAGCTCCTGCTGAAGTAATGCTACTCTGCTGTCTGCTTGAACTATTGTGTTTGAAGTGTGACTAATAGAGGCAGGAAGAGGTAGTGGAGAAAGCTCCTGAAGCTGTAGCTGTAGGCTTCCTTTGAACAGTCGGGGCATGCACTGCTTCATTCCTATTTGATGTTGCAGAATATTACTTTAACTATGTAAAGGTATGTTCCATTTGTTTATGCTTCATTTGTTTATTGATGTAAAGATGTGTTTTTGCTTTGCCTGCCTAAGGCAGCTGATTGGTTTAATAAAAAGCTAAACGGCCAATAGCTAAGCAGTAGGGGGATATGTGGGACTGGTAGGCAGAAAGAATAAGTAGTAGTAGGAGGAATCTAGGCTTTGAGAATGGAGAGAACAAGAAAGAGAGGGAGATGCCCAGGGCCAGTCAGTCAGGCAGCCGCCAGACAGACAGACACAGATAGGACATACAGATTGAAAGAAAGGAAAAAATCCTCAAGGCAAAATGTAGATGAAAAGAAACAGGTTAAGTTATAAGAGCTGGTAGGACAAGCTAAGATAAGGCTGAGCACTCNTAACTAATAAGAAGTCTCTGTGTCATGATTTGGGAGCTGGTTGGTGGCCCAAAAAAAGCCTGCTACCTATGCTGTTCCCAATCCATTAGCCCTGAGCATTTGATCTGAATGATTCCCTACCTGTGCAGTTAAGAAATACTCAGAAGACCTCATCCCTAACTTGGATGTCAGCATCAATAACTCAAGGCTCATGGAACATCCTAGAAATGGTGGCTTGAAGAATGTAAGAGAAGAAAAGGGTAGAGTACTCCAGAACGTGATTGATCTTCCTGGCACAGAATGCCCACTGTACTTCTGAATGCATAGTTGGATGTGATTTCTTCCCCATGATCCACACAAGATTCTGCTCCTCCCTTTTCCATCATGGGTTAGAAAGGGGCNCATGAGGCCTGAGCCTTCCAAAAGAAAATGTTTGTAGTTAATGTTTGCAGGACGGGATGGAATGGGGGTAATTTTTTAGTGGTGTAACCACCACTAATATGCTCACAATCTTGTTAATAATGATTCAACCATGTTCAAGTAATAAATCTTAAATAAACTCAATGGGTCAGTAAGTGAATGTCATGAAATGTGTAGGGGGGCAGGGGATGAGAAAGGGGATATGGAGTGAGAAGCCACAAGAAAGTGATCAATATGAATGTAATCAAATTAAATTGAGTACATATTTGAAATTTTCAAAAACTAAAAATAACTATGAGTAAATAAAGATAAGGAACTGGGCTATAAAGGCCTGAGTCTACTTATACTGAGATTTCCACTAAGCCTCACAATGAATGGTAAGTACCAGAAGACCATGTTAGACAAAGCACAGCGTTCCTCGTCCAGGGTAGAAAAGCTCAAATCCAGCATTTCTGTCAGTCACCATCACTTGGGACTATGGATTCCCACCTAGTTGTTACAGAGATAGATGGACTTTACTTGTAACCATTTGCAAGTTTCTCCCATTTTCTTCACCAGCCAGCTGTTATAATTCAGGTACTGCACACATTTTTTCATTCTTCCTTTCAAATTGCGGAAGTCCAAAGTGGGGAGTAAGTTATTAAGTTTAATGTTTCAGCTGTCTGTCATTGCTATTTTTAGTTCAAAGAGTACTTCACTTAGAACAACAACTACTTTCTTAAGCTTCATAACCCAATGGCTTATGGTNTGCAGCTTTGAGTAGGGANACCCTCCTATGCCTCAAATTCACAGGCCCAAACCACAAATCATCATAGCCCACTCACTCCTATTTTCTCTTTTTCTTTACTACCTTATTGATGCTTTTTTCCACCTACAACTCTACCAATGAAACAGTAATTAATAAACAAAGTGATTTTTGAAATTCCATCTCACCTGAATCAGAAGGTCTACCATTAAAAAAAAAAAGAACAGTTGTAGACCAAAGGGAACTCTTATAAACTAATGGTAGGAATATAAACTAACCCAGTCACTATGGGAATAAATGTGGAGGGTCCTCATAAACTTCCAAAAAACTACAGGTCTCCCATGTGATCCAGCTACACCATTCCTCAGCATTCACTAAAAGACTCCAACGCAACACATCACAGAGATATCTGCACATTAGTTTTATTGCAGTAGTTTTCACTAATTTCAGCTAAGTTATTGAACCAACTTAATTAAAACTAGGGAGGAATGGACATGGAAAATATCACACACACACACACACACACATACATACACACACACAGAGACATATATATATATCTCTTATACACATCTAGATGTGTATAAGAGACAGCACATGGAGACTTATTCTTAATTATAAATGCTTGGCCATAGCTTGGCTTGTTGCTAGCCAGCTTTTCTTATCTGTAGATTAGCCCATCTACCTTTTGCCTCTGGGCTTTTCCCATTCTCTTACTTTTGTAAATCTTACTCTTACTCCTGCTCCGTGGCTGGCTGTGTAGCTGGGTGGCTGGCCCTTGATGTCCTCCTCCTTCCTCTCTTGTTTCTTGATCTTTTCTCCTCCCAGAGTTCTCCTTCTACATATTCTCTCTGCCTGCCAGCCCTGCCTATCCTTTCTTCTACCTCATTCAGCTCTTTATTAGACCATCAGGTGTTTTACACAGGCACAATAACACAGCTTCAAAGAGTTAAACAAATGTAACATAAAAAGTAACACATCTTACAATAATATTCTACAACATTTCCCCCTCTTTCTCTAAAAAGAAAGGTTTTAATTTTAACATAATAAAATAATACACAACAAAACAGTTATCAAGTAGGAATTATATTTACAATATTCTGTCCATTTGTAAATAGTATATTCAGAGAAAATAATGCATTATCTATCACATCTTAGTGAATCCAAAATTTTATACCTGACTTACTTTCTATCATAACTAAGGAAAACTGCAAGTATAACTATCTAGTCTTCAACTCCATCAAAGACCCAGAAGGATGTAACATTATCTAACAACAGAGACATTTAGCTGCCTGGACAGTCACCCAAAGTTCCTCTGCAACATTGGGGCAGTCATCTTCAGCCTACAGGGCCAGAATATCTGGCAAACTTTTCAGTGAAGCAGTAAATTTGAAGGACTGTCCTGCCGTGTTTTGGCAAAGTTAAATAGTCTTTTTCTTTTGTATCTTGCATGTCCAGTCTGCACAGCACATTGTCGGCAGTCAAAGGCAAGAACAGTTTCTTTGCCCAGTGGCTAACCTTGCCACAAGGAAAGCAAAGTTCCTAAGAACTTTCTTAGATGCCCATCATCACTGAAGTAAATATGTGCTGTCAGGAGCAGATGTGTCTCATTGTCATGAAAAACTTTAAGTTCACAAAACATTTTAATATTCTATAGGTCTTTGGAGTATTTGAAGACCATCTATCTAAAATATATCTATTTAACCTAGAAAACATACCTAACATATCTATCCACAAATTTGATTTTTATAAATGACTAACTACTGACCTATGTTTCTTGATTATCCTAAATAGTTCATAATAATAGCTTTCAAAAACTAAAATTTTACCTTACATTTTTAAATGAAATTCATAGGTTCAATACCTTAAACAAGAGTAGAAAGATATACACAATATATTGTAACAAAAAACCTTAAATTTGTATCAATATACAAAAGTCCTTTAAATAAGAGTAGAAACATATATACAGTGTGTTGTAACAAAAATTACCTTAAATTTGTATCAATATACTATATTCCCCTAAATGATAACAAATATCCATAGCCCACAAAATAACCAAAGGCCTCCTACATCCCTCTTGGGAATGTGGATGTCTTGGTTTCCAAACTGCTTCCTGCTGTCTGTGGACAAAGTATCCTTAGGGTCTCAGAGAGAAATTTTTGAGAAATTTTTGACCAGCTTTTGCTGATAGATATTACCTGTCAAGTTTCAGGAGGTCTAGCCTATTTAAACCTGATCCATATTAACCCTAAGGAATCCACAGCCTCTCATCTCCTGCAGGAACAAAACTCCAAAGCATTTTTGATTTCCATTTGACAAAGATATTTTTTGACTTTTTAAAAGTTAAGACATTCCTAAAGTATATAGGCTGATTTATTTAAACAGTTCCTCTTTCAATTCCATGTCTCCTTGCAGCTGTCCTTTGCTTTTCAATAATCAAAAAAAAATTTAAAATCAACACAATAACATACAGTATTCAGACTCTGTGTATTTACTGTCTTACATGGCTTTTTTCTTTTACATTATTTTTACTCTCTCTAAAGACTTTATTATTTTTAAACTATTCATTTCTTTCTATGACTGTATCTTTTTTCTTTTCTTAAGCCTATGCACATTGTTAAACACACTGCAACCTGTTTAGAAGTTTTTCCATCTGGACCACTTTTATTGCATATCTTTAGCCTTTTTTGACCATGTGAAAAAATCTTTAAACNGCTAACCTACACCTGGATCCTCTGCCTGTGGCTCTTGGCTGGCTCTGCCCACTTCTTAGGTTGTGAAATCCAAGATTGAAACTTGTGGCTGGTCAGAGGTTTGTCTGACNAGGAAATGCATTCTCCATTCAAACTTACTAAAGCTCTAGAATCCTGATGCTTGTACTGTAGCAGGCATTTTAACTTAGTTTTTTTGTTCCTACTTAATGCACTGGCTGTTCAAGTGCTTACCAGCAAGCAGAAACTCTTAAACAGCCATATCCTCCTTTTTTTTTTTCTTTAAAGCATTCTCAGGTACTAGGGTTCTCTCTGGATCCAGTCTTTTCCCAAAATCCACAGTAAGTCCAAAGACTTAAATACCTGTGAGGTTCCTCAGTTCCAATGAGATCAAGTACAAAGTCTACCTATATCCCATAATATTCTGCAAGATCTACAGCTCTGTGTTCTGTCTCTGACCCTTCATCTCCATCACCACCACCCTAACTTCAACCTTGTATCACCGGTACTTGTGACATCAGCTATCACAACTGCATCCATCATTCTCTTTTGACAGTGTCACCCCACCATCCACCCACATCTTCTTCTTGTCATATGCATTTACTTCCCAGAGTATTCCTGGAGATGTCTGACAAATTATAGACTCTATTGCTATTTTTATATGTTATATATTATACTTTCTTCCCCAAGAACACATTGCTATGAAACTCTGTAATGGACTTGCTATAAACTACACAGGTGCTAACTTAAAAAGTTGAATCANCATGAGCTACTCACTGTCTCATTAAACTGTGGTTGAAGATCATGGGTCTAACAACCTCATCCCATTAATGTTCTAAGATCAGAGATCTTAGGCCTAAGACACAAATTGTAATTACAAAGCATCATAAATCAGAGCAAGTACTTCTAGGGTAATAGGGCTTTGCCATTGGTTTAAGAATAATTTGCTTTAATATTCTGCAGAGTAATAGGATAGAATCAGTTAAGAGTATAATCATGATATTAAGATCATATTAGCATTATTAACTATCTACATTTTCTTGAAGGGTTGTTGTAAAACTTCCAGTGGCTGTGGACATGCTGTATCATGAATCAATATGCCATTAGAACTTAATTAAAATAAGAAAGCCTACCAAAAATCAAGCAATACAATAAATACACAAGGAGACTCTACATAACAGAATAATAAAAAACCAACATGAATATGGTGAGAATTCCAATGTCAGGAGAACAATAATGACATCCAGGTAACACACAGTACAGTGTGGCAGTTATAAGTGTAACTATATTAAGATGTGTGTCAAGAAAGACAGAGAAGAAATCTAAAGCCATCAAAGTATGTAATCTCAAGCTAGGAGCATATTTTTATTTATCCTTTTTATAACTTTTAAAGATTATACATGCTACTTTAAACCAGAGCTTAATAATGCAATCCTTGCAAATCTCTGCTAAATTCCACATGTAGATATTTCTTCTGTATTGGTTTATTCATTCACCCATTTATTCACCAAGTATTGATTAAATAGAGTAAATAATATAAATAGGAGACTCATCTCTACATTCCAGAATAGAGGGGAGAATATGAAGAAGAACACAAACTGGATAAATTAATTTATGCATAAATTCAGACAGAAAGCAAACTATTACCTATTATGATACATGCTATGCAGGAAGTAAGGTCAAAAATGAGGTATATGAGAGAAAATTGCTCACAGAGGGAAATGATAAGTGATAATTGATAACGGAATAAGTCAACCATGTAGAGAGCATTCTAGGCTGAAGAAACAGCAAGAGCAAAGACATTAATTAAGGTGAACATAAGCCAAGTTGTTTTAGAAAGAGAAGGCCAANGGGACTAAAATGTGTTTTATTAAGAAGTGTGAGTTGGTGGGAAGGGGTGAATCATGTATGACTAAATTCTAAGGTCAGTGTCTATCTTCTCGGGATACCACATGGAACTTATTCTTTATTTATTACTTACCAATTTTCTCCTCCGCATAAAACTTCTCATACTACTGATCAATGATGCAATTGAATGTATTGCTGACATTGAATTTTTCTACAAAATGAAAAACATATACTCTATCAACTGTATATCACATTTTATGTATACATAGACAACATCTTTAATTATTTAGTATCCCCTTCTTCTTGCTAAAACATGTATTCTAAGGGATTACAATCCTCTGAAGTGTTTCCCATAATATTTCTTTCTATTTTCACAAAATAAATGCTGCTTATTTTTCAAGAGCAGTTATGTTGTTCAATGGATGGAGGAAACCATTCAACAGTATTGAGAGCTACACCTGAGCATTGTTCCCATTCGAACTCCTGCTCTCTTTAACCTTCTTAATATTTTCCACCCTTTACTCTTTTGCCCTGTGTTATTGGAGTACATATCAACCCAGCCTCTATATCAACCATTCTATTATCTAACTTTTGTATCCTTGTAGTTGCTGACTGGAGGATCATATGTATTTCTACCTCTCCAGTGATCACCATTTCCCCTGTTGTACCCATGGTGAAAAGTCAAATTCTCATCCTGTTACGTTCGGGCAGAGACTGAGCAATAGAAGCATAACTAATGCTTGTCTTGCTTGACACAGCTCAACACGGACTCTCTGCACACTGTTTCTTATTCACCTATCTAAAACCTAATGGCTTCTTCTGTCTTGAATTGGCATTTCATTAATTGAGCAGATCCTGTGAATCATATCACTCATATTCAAAACCTCAGACACATCTTTTTGTCTGCCCTTGGGTGATGTCATNTGTTGAGCACAGTCTTCTTACCCACCCATTCATGATGAAGATCTCTACAACCACCCCTCAAATGCAGCACATCCATTCCTTAACCAAGACATAGTAAACGCTGTGTCTTTTGCCTGTATTCCCAGCTTTATCGTTGATTTTCTGAAATACGAGTTTATCAGTCATCAACAGTTTAGACACAGGATTAGAACGTGACCAAGTAGAATATTGTTAGAGTGGTTGCAAATGTGTAGAAGACAGTGGATTGTTCTATGGTGAAAGTCTATATTTCTTACAAATATTAATAGATTTTGGCACACACCAAGATCATGTAATATAGATTACATTATTTAATTATGTAGATTTAATATTCATTGAGCTTCTTAATACTACTAAATTAGACTTCCATATTGAAAAAATTAATGTTTCATTTTTAATGAACTATTTTATTATATTTCCAGAAAAATCCTGAAATCTATATCAGATATTAGCAAGTGGCATTTTCATTTATGAAGAGGGTCCTGGCTTAAGCTGGTGTCCCTTAAGAATAAGAGTGATTGGATCACATAAACATTATAGAAGCCTTCTGTTGACATTCATTGACCTGAAATTTTACTATCTTTTTTTTTTTTTTTGATATGTGGCACTGACCCCATACTCAGGCTATGCATATTTTGTGTATCTAAAACTTCATGTATACTGAATACTAGCAAGTACAGCAATCGTTAAATGTCTCAGCTGGGAATTCTACCATTTAAAGTTAAGTGGTNGAAAGTTGGCTACTTTTAAAATACCTTCTGAAGGGGAGCCAAACTTTACCCTAGGTGTTTCAAATTCTTCACATTTATTAAAATCATTTCAAGTTATGAAGTTTCTGTGGGCCACATATTTAACAATTTCTCTCTGATTGCACTAGCTCTCTAATTAGCACTCATTGTACGAGCTAGCTTTCATAGCACTAAAGTAGAAATATGCAAAGAACATTTTTAATAAAACCATAGTGAAGGAATTAACCTATGAAGACCTGTAGAAATTTTGTCGAAGTCCATCAAATTTCATTAAGTTGATTTCAAATTTCTGGTGTAATCTATTTTTAAATTTATTTAAAGACAAGAAGAAGTGTGCTTGCGTATGAGAGAATGCATTACAGCACTGGTTAGCTCCCACCTATTATTTCCACAGATAGTGTCTCCTATTACATGATTCTTGGCATTTAAAAGACCAATGGATCCAAGCTTGCCAGGTCCATGGCATGAATGTTACCTGTGATCTTTTCCTCTTTGTGGAAATTATAGTTAGACATTAGGCTTCTGTAAAGGAGGACTACAAGAGGTGTGCTTTTAGAATGTCCCCCCCACNACATCTTCTTTCACACTGAGAATCTTGGTGAGTGAGTGGACAGTTCTCTTGGATTCAAAATGCAAAGGAAATGGGTTTTCTATGCTAGTGTTTCCTCTCTGTGATCTAATGTTAGATTTGGATCTTGATTTAATTAAAAAATACTTTCTAAACAATGCAGTAGAGCTAACAATATTTCACACATGTGCTACTGTAAGTTTTGAACTGATTTCTCACAAAATGTAACTTATTTATGTGAGACATTTTAATTGTATGCTGCGTAACACATAAATGCATTCTCTTTTTTATGATCTCAATATATCTTGCTGAAATATTTTAATCAATACATACACTCATCCCACAATTCAACATGATAGCTGTTAGATGCTTCTACTGATTATTAGCATTTTTAGCAGCTTTGGCTTTCTTTTTTCCTTGTCTCATTGTACATTCTATTCCAGGTATAAATCTTTCTAAGCCCATCAAGAAGATGGATGAAATGTTGCACAGAGGTACAACTCTGAAAAATTCCATTTGGCAGCTGTGATGTACAAGTGCTTGCCATTTATTTTTAATGGAAATGAGCGAGTTTTTATATTTACATACAAATAATGTNACGTTTTGAAATTGGTACAAGCATTCTATCACCTCTATATCTTAAATCAAAGTACTCTTTCTTCTGTGCAATGCTGAAATTCATTATAGGATGATTTTAACATTGAAAGAAACGGTTGTATCAGCATGTTTTATTTTGAAGTACTAATTAGCTGAGGCTCAGTCAATTAATTTGACATCAATTAGAGATCTGAAAAACACTGAGAACGAAAGTTCAGACTTTTACAACTTCTATACTATTTTTTTCTATTTCAAATATGTGCTAATATTTCCTAACTTTCATTTAAATATTTCATAGTATATATTATTTTCTTTTTAAAGAAAGATGCCTTGACTAAGTTGTTTTTACAATAACAATACAAATTATATTTACCAGCTTTGAAAGATGTATGACAATTATATAGGAATGGATAATTTTAACAAATACATGAGCTTAGATAAATTAAGTTTTGAAATTGATAGCAAATCCTCCCATTATTTGCAGTTTGAGTTACAGGCTAAGTACATTGGACAGACATTGTACAACTGGGAATATTTGTCAAACTCTGTTTTGAAAAGCAAAGAACTCTGATCATAGTGCTTNGCTCAACCTTCTAGGTCTCTTGATCTTCATGCTTCCTTTCTTTGTTACTATTATTGCAGTTTCACATCTTAATTTTTAAAACTGCTTTATATTAAAAATGAAATTCCAAAATTAGGTAAACAGAATGTCATGACTTTTAAATTAGTGTTATCCATAAANTGTGCAAAAAAGAAATATTAGAATAAAAACTATGAACTGTAGTTCATCTTTAAAAAAAACAAGCGAGTTTTAACCCAACCAAACCATCTTAGATTACTTGAAAGCCAGAAATTGCTTTTAAAAAACAGCAGATAGAAACAGCACACACCCCAAAGAGCTACCCAATCAGAAAAACACTACATAGAACACAAATCAATTTATCCTCTGTCATGAAAACTGTAGCTCAAAGTACACACACACACACACACACACACACACACACACACACAAGAGAGAGAGAAAAATGGAAGAGCAACAAGTGATTATTTTATTTATGAGCAGAAATCTGAGAATAGAAGAGAGATGATTTGTTACATGCCAATGCAACCTTAGGAATTTTCCCTCCCTCTCTTCTTTCTTATCTACCTTCTTCCTTTCCTCTCTTGTCCTTCTTCTCCACTGCCCCTCTCCCCATTTTTACTCACCCCTCTCATTCTTCTGTTATTCCAAAAGGTGTGGCTCTGTATTTAGTTGACTGTTTTATAATATTATGTGTGAATAATTTTATATTTTGAGATATCAGAAATATAATATTGTAGGTTTGGATAACTTTTCTTTTTACAACTAAGAATGTATCTTTATTAGCATTTCAACCATCTCTACTTATTCTGAAGTATTTGAAATTATTCTCACAAGGCTTTCTCTTGTAGTTCTGCCAGACAAGATGATGATGACTTGACAGAGAGTGGGACCACTGGCTTTAGAACTCATGTTGTAAAAATACTGTTTCCTAAGTCATTATAAGACAAGATGCTAGCAATACCTGAAGGCAAGAATCAAGGAATTTCGTTTTTCNCAGCTCAGCATATCTCACAAAATTTGACAATCATAATAAGGTAGTTTTTATACAACCTATGCCTGGTTTACTTATTTAGACAAGTCAACTTCTTCATAGAATTATAACTGAATCACAAGTTTTGTTTACTACCTTCCTTTTAGTGAAATGTATAAAACTTACCATCCTTTATTCATTCTTTTCTGTGAATCCAGAATAAATTTGTCTAGACACCTGTAGTCTAGGATAATAAGTTAGACATTTGTTAGATGCTGCAGAATCAACCTAGCAAATGACATAAGCAGTGGAGAACTTTACAATGTTCTAAAGCTAAAGAAGTGTGGGACCCACATTTATAAGGACAATAATTAATCTACAGAAGGTACATTAGAGTTGGGAAGTATCTCAGATCAATGTCGGAAATAGAAAAGTATGGGAACTTAGTTTAGTTAAAAAGATATGAGCACAGAAGTTACAATTTCAGCATTTATGTTTAAGTCAAAGGAGTATAGAATAAAATTATAGCTTATCTGTTGGAATTTAAAACATATAAACAGGAGAGATTTTTAAAAGGTTAGAAAAGGACTATTTTAAACCTGGATACACAGGGATACACAGAGAAATTCAGATATTGAAAGCATGAGAAAGGGCACATCNATTGTTGTGTGGATACAATAAGATTCTTTACTTGAAAAAGAATGGAATGAAGACTGTTAAGCTGTATTATAGTTTAGAGGTGAAATATTGTAATTTTATATTAGTGAGAATTGTAGAAAAAGACAAATTGTAGCTATAGTTTCAAACTTTTATGAAGTAAAAACAGCTTTGTTATTGGATGTAGAGTGGGTGATAGAAGTCATAGCTTACCTGATTTCAGCATAGAGGGACTATGGATGGTGTGCTGGATACTAAGTAGTGTTTGTTTATTAGATTATTATTGTTTATGTCCAAATACTAGCACACTTTGTCATCATGCATTGTCCATAGCCTGTGGGTCAATTCATAGCTTAATTGTACATCCTTCTAATCTGGAAAATAAATATCCTTTTATTTCCAAATGTCTTTTTGGCTTAAATCATAGACTAATTTTTATTTACAAATACAAGAAATGATACAAGATTTTTCCTAAATGGTGCATATTTTTGTGGCTATTAATGACTTCAAATAGCAAAAATATTGAGGAAGATTTTAATAATTCAGAGAAAATTTTAATGTATCTCAATGACATCAAATGTCCAGAACCTTGAAAACTTTGGATTGATTTATTCATAACAGTCAATAAGTACCTTTATTTAAAACAAACCACTACATTGGATACTGATACTAACCTATCTAATTTAACTGAGTATATTCATTTTCATCAACAATTTCATAAATATATTAAAAAATTTCTATGTGTTTTATCTATTTCATGTTTATGAAAATTATTTCCCTCTCACAAATCATGGTCTTTTTGTTAAAATTAAACTTAACTAACTATCAATATTCTCCATGTGATTCTGTTATTTGGGATTCTGTATAGAGAGTAACATACTTTATGATTCTTGTCATACCATCAGCTCCTCACACAGTGACCACAACTACTCTGCCCAAACTGTAGTGGCCTTGAGAGGCAGCAATTTGCAAATTGGAGAATTAACACTTGTGTGACTTGAGTCAATGGCCCACACTTTCCCCTTTTCAGTGTCCTTGCCCTAAGAAGAGGACAGGAGTTTATTTCTCAGCTGAAGGAATACAATATTTATCAAATGGGAAAAAAATCCACGTGAAAGCTGACCAAACACGTGTGTACGTAATCATCTTCATGCAATTGCACAGTGACTACAGAGTTAAATGATGCATTTACTCCTTTATTCTCAAGCCATAGTAGTTTAACCATGTAGGCCCATGGAACTGCTTTATTTATTCATTTAGAAACTTACAGTAAGTAAATTTTAATGAGAAAGAAGGCACCATTATTTTCAAAGATGCAGATGGTAGAGAGCATAAAATGAAATGTAAAACCATTGTGATCATGTGTAAAAGTTGTCATATAAATACAAATACTTTCATGTAATGTGACAGTATGTTTGCTTTCTAATTCTAAGTTCTAACTATGCTGCTGTGAATGTGTCTTCCAGCAACTGGAAGTAGATCAGAGTACAAGAGAAAACTTTCTAGATCAAAAACACAATATAAAAAAAAATGAATCTGGGCATGGGACTGAAAGGGAGAGGAGAATAATGGGGTGGGATTAAGGTGACATAGGTGTCAGGAAAGCAAGCAGATGCATTATATACAGTTTAGACTTTTCAAAGAACAAACTTAATCACTAGTTTTAAAAACAGATCTATATCAAATCAAATTAGTATGTGTAGAAAATCATTACCAGGCCTGATAAAAAAAATTTAAAGTCTCCAGAAAGATGATGGGGCCCCACAACAACAATTCCACATGGACAATAATAATATNACTAAGCTGACAAACATCTCCCAAAGATCAGCTTTGCACTACAAACTGCTCAAGACAATCTCAAAATGGCTAGCCAACTTGATTCAGTCTCACAGATTATTCGAGCGAGGACTTGAGATAAGCCTTGCACTTTTGTATTATGCAGAGACTGGATAACAAATGATACAGCTACCACTGTAGACTTGACAATTAACCCAAAAATTTTCTTTTCAGCATCCCCTAAAGATATGTTCACCCACAAACAACAAAAAACAATATTAAGAACACTACACCCACATTCCCAAGAGGTGGGGAGGGTGGTAGTGGTTTTTCAATGGATTTTGGGTTTAAGATAATTTCCATTGTTTGGGATGGTTGGTTACAA
>LZPO01077307.1:0-21645 GCA_001675575.1 Neotoma lepida
TGCATAGGGAAGCCAGAAGGTGTTGAGGGGCCATGACTTACCAAACTAGCTACTTCTAAGTCCTTTTAAGGAGAAGAAAGGACAAGTGACTGGAAGAGAAAATAGACCCAGATTACAACAGGCTTTGGATATGAAGCAGATGGGAAGTCCCAAGATCAGGAAGCAAAGGAGAGGCTGAGGCCCTGAGNAGAAGCAGTGTATTGTGTACAGAAGTCATAATATTGCAGGGAAGGTCTAAGTGATTAGGACTAGAGAGTCTATAGCTAATTTTTAGCAGCTACTGAACACATGGGCAGTGACTGGGGTAGAGACACAATACCACCTAAAGCCGATTTGACGGTGACTCTTTACTGGAGGAAAGATACTGAAANGCCTGCAGGGAGAGGATTGATTAGGAAAGAGAGTTTTAGGGAAGCAAGAAATGTGAGGGCAGAGAACAAGGCAGAGCATTGCATAAACTAAGTAAAATCAGTCCCTAAACTGGGTCAGGAGGCAGGGAGGTGTGAGGGGGAAGTAGCAAGAACTTCCTTCGTGTTTTTAATGTGTTAAGACTGTTTTAGTTCAATGTGAGGCATGATCAGGAAGAACATATGTCCAAGTTTCTCTTGTTTTGAAGTGTTGATTGGTATAACTAAGAGAATGCTAAAATAGATCTATAGACACACTGAAACATTTCTAACATCGTCACCTTTTCTGAGGGCCAAGAAGGGTTTGGTGTAGTCTTGTACTAGCANACAGCTGGCCCCTGACTATATTGCTAATGTTGGACAAATAGTATCCCTCCAGCCATGCTCTGTGGACCTCCTTTTAGCAGCCTGGAAATTTACACAAGATTGTGATAATTTGTTTATCACTGGCATATTCATGATATCTATGGTGAGCCAACTCTGCTGTCTATATTTCCTGTGCCCTTTTCTATAGAGCCTATTACATTGTGGAGAGTTTCTATAAAGACATAGATCTGTCTGTCTTACTGTCATGTCTACAGAGCCTACTACGTGGCTGTATATTTGTTGATTAATCAAATAGAGAAAAATTCTAGGCTAGAAATCCTGAGTTTAGTTCCCAGGTCTGTCACTTATTAACAGTGTGCTGTTAATAATCAAATAGAGAAAAATTCTAGGCTAGAAATCCTGAGTTTAGTTCCCAGGTCTGTCACTTATTAACAGTGTGCTGTTAATAACAAATAATGGTTTTTTACACTCATTAACAATTTGCTTGTAGGCAAATTGTGTAAAGTTCCTGAGTGTCTATAAAATGGGAAAATAGAACTTGTCCTGTTCAAGCCACAAGATTCTTGTGAGGATGAAGCATGGAGAGCAACATTATATAATCAGCAAACGGAAATAAAGGAAAATACCCGTTATACAGTAGGCCATGNTCCTTGTTCTTTACATCCAACACCACTTTTAAAGCTTTCAGCCCCTTTAAAGGATATTATTACTGCCTCCATAGTTCAAATGAAGACACTGAAGCTCATGGATTATTATAGTTTCACCTTAGTTACTGACAAGCCAAAAGTGGCAGAGCCACCCTGTCTGACTTTGTAACAACCACTGTTTTATCCTCTGCTTTGTAAAAAACGAATTTTATTGAAATTCTGACNTTTAAATGTGAGATTTTATAGAAGCATATCACAGAAGGTCAAAAGTCATTCTTAAAAGATAAAGCAAAAGCATCTGCCTTTCATAGAAATAGACATTTTTAATATAATTAAATGATGGTTAGCAGCAATCCTGTTGTAACTCGAGTAGTCATGATTTTGCAAACACAAATTTAATCTTCATCAGCAGACCAACAGATATGTTTCCTAGTTCTGTTGAGTCTCCATTGGTAAAGCTCATTTGGTGTGTTTACTTCAGAATCATCTTGATAATATATCCTGTATTTTTATAACTATTTTCCTTCTTTCTTGTACTGTTCTTTCTATAGCAATTGGAACAGCACTGAGTAGCTTTAGTGAGGGCAAACTGTGCCAAGGGAAGAGAAGCACTGATGTGTATGGTATTCTAGCTCTGCTCTTGCTTATCTTTAAGACCTTGTGGTCTCAGGAACTAGCCTTTCTCTATAGGATAGTAACAAGAGCAAACTGGCTGAGCATAGTATACAGGAAAGCATGTGTCATTTCCATATAGTTCTGTATTTGGCACCTTGTAAATGTTGGTTTGTTTCATTTCTTATATGACTTTGATGTTTGAAATTATTGCTTAAAATCAAGAGAAGTAGGTCCTAGACCCCAAAAGTAAGCCTATCACTTCTCATTGGTGAGCCTCAGTTTCTCCATCTGCAATGAAGCAGATCAACTTGTTCATAATGTCGGAATTCTGGTTATATTCCTTACCTGTCAAAAGGCAAATCTACTACATGAGCTGTGGCGTGATCATAAGGGCTCTGGAACCGAGTCACCACCAAAGAAGGTGGTTTAGGGGCTCTGGAGCAGGAAGCCAAGGAATGATAATATTTGATTCTCCAGAAAAAAAAAAATGAGGTACTTAAGCACTTAAGGGCAACATATTTATCAGTGTGCATAAAGCCAGAAGGTGAGAGAGCAAGAATCAGAAAACAACAGTGGTCAATAAAAGTGAAATGACTGGCAATGTTATGGGAGAGAGGAAAGGGCTAGGAAATAGGACTGAGAGCTTATGGATTTGACGGCTTTAGATTCCATCCCATAGATGGTAAGGAACTCGAAGGGCCTAGAGGCTGGGTCAGTTTTGGCTATTAAAAATAACCCTTTTGTGACTATGGGTTGTGAGAGAGCAAACAGAAGCAAAAAGACTAATTAGGAGGAAACCAAAGGACCCTCAGCATGANTATGGTGCATTTGTTGGCAGCAAAAAGACCAATTACTGCAGTAACCGTGNTTATGTGCTGAGATGTGGGGGAAAATTAGAAAGGACTGGCCAGTAAAGTCACTAGGAAAGACTCTCAAACAGAACTAGGAGCAAGCAGAATTTTCTGATTCTATAATTGTTATGAAATTACAAATAGAGGCCAGTGTTATATAAATGTATGTTGAGTTAAATATAGTCTCCTTAAAATTTTATCTGAAACACTTATAAATACGAATGCAATCCTTAGTGTTGAATGTGAATATTTGTGTGCATGTGCATATGTTTGGTATATGTCCATGTGATGCATACATATATATACACACATGTGTGTGAAGGCCAAGGTTAATGCTGAAATCTTCCTCAACAGAAGATACTGTACCTTCTTTTTTGAGACAGGATATCTCACTGAACCTGGAGCTCCTTGATTTGGATAGGTCAGCTGGTTAATGAGCCCCAGGGACCCACATGCCCACTACTAAGATTACAGACCATACACCACCATGCCCANCTTTTTAAATGGATGCTGGGAACCTGAACCCAGCTCTTTCTGATTGAATGGTGACACTTAACTGAGTGAGCTTTCTCAGATCCTACATCTAAACAAATTCAGACACTACTATGTGNTCAGGAGGATCCCCNGGACAAGAGAATGCATCCTCTATCAATTTTAGTAGCAGAAATTTGATTCTTTTTAGTAGAATAGGTTACAGGCTTATGTGTAGAAAGTTCATCTTCTGCTTTTTCATTAGCCATTTCCATCTTGTCCTCATTAACAGAATCACACACACACCCTCAGCAGTACTTCTACTCCTATGCACATCATTCAAACCTCAACATAGGAAACTGGAGCTTTCAATCTTGTGTTTGCTGAATAGCTGCCATTACTTGAAAAGCAGCCAGATCTAGAGGAAAAAAGGACAGAGCTGTTAGGAAAATTAAATAAAATTGCATGAGGTATGTAGGGTGCATAGCACAGGGACAGGTATTGGGCAGCTGCAACAATGTTCCACTTTTCATTCCCCTAGGTAAGGATCAAAGGATGAATAACAAACAGCTTGTACTCACTGGGATTTATAGCCTCATTGGAAAGATGAGATACAATGAATAAAAAGAACCTTCTAATGCATCACAGTTTGCAAATAATTTTCACATCCACTACTTCATGTCAAATTTCCAACCAAGTTACTAGGGCAAGGTATATTATTTGCTGTCTGAAACAGATGAGGACACTAACATTCACTGAGACTGGATTTAGCTTATGTCTCTTCCCATTACACATCAATGCAGCTTAGTGCCGAGTGTCTAGCACTAACTCTGTGGTAAGTACAAAGCACTTAAACTGAAGTGCTGACTATGCGTGATGGGACTTGTAATTTATAGTTTTATTGTAGAAACAAAGTGCTAATGAAACCTTAAGGAAAGGGTTTGTCCTTTGTTGCTATCTTTTAGGATATACTTGAGAGGACAGTCATTCTTCAGTTGTTCTTTTGCCTCTATTTAATGGAAACTATTTTCTAGAAATAATCCTTCTGTGACCATGGATTGTGAGAAACCAAATGGAGGCAGAAAGACTGGATTAGAGNGAACTACAGGAGCCTCAGCTGAGCATGGTTCAGGGCAGTAAAAAGAGCTGGTCCAATGTACTGAGATGTTTTTCCTCCACTCTTAAAGTCTCATCTCTGTTTAATATAGATATCTTGGGTAAATACTGTTTTTCAGCCACCAGAAGGCACTTGATATTAAGAGCCAACCANTGCTGTTAAGAACTACTGCTCCAACACACATTGTGCTAATGGGTTTCTGGATTCCTATAGTCAAAGCCACAGGGCTCATCTTCTGCTACTTGCTTGTTTTCTGTTATTTCTCATCCTTTGTGGAAACCTCTTCNATGCTTCCTTAGATAATCACCTTGAAATGAAGTGGGCAAGACCAAATCCATTAGGGCTGAGTCTTTTGACTGTCTTATTTTGTATGTGGAGATGTAGAGAAATGAAGGAAATGCAGCTGATCTGATTGTTTTTCTGAAGAAAGGAAGATGAGTACATAATGCTTGCTCCCCAAAAGACATAGCACCCTGAGAAGTGTAGTAGTAAGCACTGGACTCTGTCTGAGAGATGTCCCCCAAGATGGCTGCTTTAAATGCATTGCTTCATTTAATCTAGGAACTTCTGCTCTGAGTAGCATTCATATTTTCACTTTACAGATGAAGTAACAGATTTAAAANGATATCTGGACTCTCTTCAAGTTTCCACAGCCAAGAAGGAGCTGCTGGTTGAGGATTCATTCGTCTGACTGAATGTACTGTTTTTTTTTTCCCCCCCTTGGACTCTTAAGCTGCAGTATATGTGTAAGTTCTAGATGGAACAGCTCAAGTGCCAAGTGGGTTCAAGTTGGTCTGGGGTGTAAATGTGGGATGGAGCACTGGAGGAAGTTCTAAAGGCCTGGGTGCTCAAAGGTAAGTTTGAAAGGGAGGGAAGAGAAGAGGCCATGAACAGGGACAGAATGTACAGAGGAGGGGAGGCACTGGGCACATGTTGGTACATATGCACTGTGGCACAGTGAAGCCAGAAAGGGCATTCTGAGGATGAAGACGGTACTGTTTGCCTGGGAGGAGGGCTTTTAGCCTAAAAGTGTCTCTCTCCCACCTTTCCCCCAGTGGCTGTGGGGATCAGCCCTCTGATTGGGAATACATTGACAAAAAGCAGAAATTTGGCTCTATTACACTGACCATGTTCAGTCAGGATTTTTGTAGTTATTATTTCCCAAAACTTTTAAAAACTTGTGTTGTATTTTAAAAAATAATCCTAAATTCTCTAACACTGGAAAGATTTTTGCCTAAATAAATACCAGATCTCATGCAATTTGCTGTTTTTCTTTCCCTACCATTTGCCTACTGAATCTGACTAGCTCCTGTAATTATCCATCTCCCAGAATGAATTACAGAGTGCATGACCTATGTATTTGCTGGTACTGTTCTGGTCCATGGAGTGGATGTAGGATGCCTGCATGTTGGTAGCAGGTTTTGTCTTTGAGGCTACTGCTTTTGTGAATCTTCCATGCCTTCACTTAGCTAACTGAACCTCGTTTTATGGGAAATAACTTCATTACCGAAGGTGTCAGGGCCAGGACTGCTCAAGGTCTTATCCAACAACTTAACAGTTAAGACAGACAATGCTTTGAATTGTCTGCTTACTATCTGCAAATTATCTAACCTCTCTGAGCCTCAAGATCTCCATCTGTAAAATGGCTGTAACGAGTTAACTATACTACAGATGTTAAGTAATAACAGTTGCATGAACCTTATCCGTAGGCTGGTAGCTAATCTTTATTGAGGATTGAGACAGTTTGCACTGGCACTGACAAAGAACTTCATANGAATCTTACCTTTTAATCATCATTATCTCTGAATTAGACTGCTACCATTTTATAAGATGTATAAATAAGGAAACTACAAATTTTAAGATATTAAGTAACTACCCAAAGAAGTCCTACAGTGTAAGAGTGAGAGCCAGATAAAGAACCCATGCATTCTGGCCCGGAGCCTGAGCTCAAAACTATTTTTATTGGCTTTATCTTAACTTGCAACTATTTTATCTGTTCACTTCCTGAGGCAGGGATGCTATCTTATATCCCAAGTCTGGCTGTTTCTCTCTATCTTAGTCTTAATAGTCTGACTAGCATTGCCTCATCCCTGCCAGTCTTTCCCATAAACTCTAGCCCCATGGCTACAGACCCACTGGTATTTCTCTGTGGGTATTGATTCCTGAATATTGCTCTTTCCATTCTCTGCCTGCTGGACAGTGATTTGTTCATTATTTCAGTACATTTTCACTGAATATCTATTTCTCAGGCCCAGTATGAGGCACCAGGAACAAATTAGATGAGGCTGTTGTTTTAGAGGAAGTCAGGTCCAATGTGGGAGAAAAACAAAAACAGAGAAATGCTATTGGCATCTCCAATCCACTCCTCTTTTTTCAGTGTCCATGCCCAGTATTTAATAAATTCATCTGTCTTGCCAATTTTACCCCAATTATCTTTTGAGTTTGTGAATTTTTCATACTCTCCCTTCTCATTCTACTGTTAAAGTTACCACTATTTCCCATTAGATTACTACAACAGCTCTCCTTACTCATCTTGAATACACATTCCATACTATTTCTAATATTGTAACCAGATTCATCTAAGAGATATGTATACCTCTTTAAAATAGTATTTCTGCCTTCCTGATGCTCTTCACATTATGGAAACAGTAATAAATGCCTGCATTCCTAAAATAAAAAGGAACAGGTGAAATAAACAAATAAAATGTCCTAATAGTTTTTTAAAAGCCTTTGGAGGTTTTGACCCAATGTGGATGAAACTATGATGCTCTGACATTATTTCTAACCAAAATTTACCCACTAGATTTTTGCCAATTGTCCATTTTTCCTAAGTCAATCTTTATGTGTTTTAATGACAGGACCAGTTTAAGAATTCATAAAGTCACCAATCCAGTAATTCTGCAAACATTCACTGAGCATCCACTGTGTTTCAGGTCTGGACTGGGTGCTGGAGATACAAATTCAGGTCACACAGCCCCAGTAAGGAAGACTCAGACATGGTCTCTCTTCTCATAAAGATGAAACTATAGAACAAGACTAGTCCTTTCTCTTGAGAGGCTTTTAGGCAACTAAGGAAGACAATGTCCATTTATTTACACAACCCCTATGTGGTACCTATTATGTTCCAGACGCTAGCGGTATATTGGTGATTGAAGCACAGCTATTGTGATTCCCATTTAGTGTAGTAAGTATATGACCTGAATTCTGTGCAGGAGGCTGGAGAGTTCAGAGAATGGAGTCTTGAATTGTGAATACAGTACTGGAAAGAACTTTTAATGGGAATGATTAACTAATTTTTTTTTTTTACTTTTAACCTCACTTGCCTCTTTCTTTCTTCTTTTTTATTACTAAAAAGATCTTCCACTGCTTTTACATACCAACCTCAGATCCCCCTCTCCTCCCTCCTCCTTCTTCCCCACCAGTTCCCCCCTCAACCCACCCCTACTCCCACCTCCTCCAAAACAAGGTCTCCCATGGAGAGTCCCCCCGGAGCCTGGCACTCTCAGCCAATGCCGGACAAGACCCTCCTCCCTGNNCCAAGACTGCACCAGGTGTCCCACCACAGGCACTGGGCTCCAAAAAGTCAGCCCCTGAACCAGGGACAGAACCGGATCCCACCACCTAGGGGCCTTCACACACTTCAAGCCAAACAACTGTCTCAAGCCTCCAGAGGGCCCAGTTCAGCACCATGGGGGGCTCCACGGTTATTGGTCCACAGTTCATGCATTTCCACCAGCTTGGCTGGCTTCATGATCTCAATATCCCTTGTTCATAGAACCTCTCCTCTCTCCCATCAGTTGAACTCCTGGAGCTCTGCCTGGTGCCCAGCCGTGAATCTCCGCATCTGCTTCCATTTGTCTCTGGATGAGGGCCTATGGGGACTTCTCAGCCATGGGTCCATAGTTCATTCGTCTCCACTAGTTTGGCTGGCCATCTCTGCACACCCTCCCATCATGATCTCTTAGTCCCTGTCTCTTATACACATCTAGATGTGTATAAGAGACAGGCCTCCATCAGTCACTGGATAAGGGCTCCATGGTGGCAGTTAGGGTATTCACCCATGTGATCACTGATTAACTAATTCTTAATTTGTGTGTGTGTGTTTATTTGTGAAACTACCTTACTGTCAGATAAGCAAAGTATTGTGCTTTGTTTGTATTTCATTTTTTAATTTTTAAAATGTATTTTTGATAGTTTCAAACACATACATAATGTTATGGTATATCCTCACCCTTCTTCCCTTTCCCCTTCCCAGTCGCACTATACACCTTCTTCTTCCCAACACATCTACTTCTTACTTTCATGACTTTTTAAAAATATTGTGACCCAATGAGCCAATGAGTTTAATTAGAGTTGCTTGCATGAGAATGAGTGGAGTTTGCTNACTGAGGCATGAGCAACTTACAGTGGGCACACCACTGAAGAAATAGAGGTTTAAAAGATATATTTTCATGGCTACCATAGGAAAACACATGGGTAATTTACAAAATCCTACACATGCTGTATATTACAGAAAGTAGGCACAGTGGAAAAGAGACTGATGCCTTAAGGAGTATAGAGAAGTACTGAAGAAGAAAGATGTTTTGAAGCCACAAAGCTATGCCATAGTCATTGAGCATACTTTCTGAACTAGTATTTAAGGAAGAAAAAGAATAACCCAAGGAGAATAGTTGCTAATGAAACAATGACCAACTTGTAGATCTTGAACATCTAATATGAGCACATAAGGGTTCTCCTCTATCACTTGACTCCATAGTTCACTTCTAAACAGATTCAACAAGAAAAAAATAAAACGTTCATCTGCTTTTATTCAAAATCCATTTAGAACTAGTGTGTTTTGGTTGGATCTGAGAAATCACTTTAAATATGGACAATTGATCAAGTCCTGAAATGGAACACATTTATTAATATAGGTATCATATAATACATACACACATGGAAATAAGAGTATTCAGATTCCCTATCTGTACACTGTCTATGGGTAGTAAAATAGTGACTATGGTTGTTGCTTTGGTTCCTTCATCCCAAGGAACTTTTGAAAGGATACTTATAGTTGGCCCTTTATAAAAATAGGAAAACAATTAGTTACTATGTCTGGTAAGTTGATACAATAATGACTGCCAATGAATCAAACCTTCATGATTTTACATGAAGTTTTATTTATAGACTTCTCATAAAGTCTGTTTCATGGCTTTTGAGTTTGGCTGGATCTTATGACTAGCTTTGGTAACTATAAAGTAGTAGAAGAGACATTATGACATCTGAAGGTGGGCATGAAGAACTCTTGTCATTTCCTTGGGGTTGCTAAAATGCTTCTGTCTTTATGTGAATGGAAGGACAAATGAAGGGAAACTGAGCTACTTTGGTTGACAGCCAAGAAGTGGAATAATGTAGATGGAAGTGTCTGTTCTGCCAACAACTCTCAAATACCCAGTAGCTGCTTCCCAAATTACCACACAGAAGCTTGTGTAAATTATAACCGCTCAGCCATTAGCTCAGGCTTATTACTAACTACCTCTTACACCTAAATTAACCCATAATTCTTATCTATGTTCAGCCATGCNGCTTTGACATTCTCACTTTGCTTCCNCTGCATCTGGCTGGCAACTCCTGAGTCTGCCCTTCCTCTTCCTAGCATTCTTAGTTTGCTTGCCCCACCTATACTTCCTGCCTGGTTACTGGGCAATTAGTGTTTTATTAAATCAATTCAAGTGACAAATCTTTACAGTGTACAAGAGCATATCCCACAGCATTTCCTCTTTTTTGTTTAATTAAAAAGGAAGGTTTTAACCTTAATATAGTAAAACAAAAAGTTATTAAATAAATTATAGTAATAATATCCAATCCATTTGCATTTGACAAATTTAGAGAAAATACTTCATTATCTATCTTATCTTGGTGAGTCTAAAGTATTGTATTTAATTTATCTTTTATTATAACTAGAGAAAACTATAACTATCTAGTCTTCAACTCCATCAAATACTCCAGAAAGATATATTGTTACCTAATGACAGGGACATCATGCTGCCTGGACAGTTACCCAAAGCTTCTCTGCAATGTAGGGGCATCCATCTTCTGCCTACAGGCCTACCATATCTGACAGACTTATCTATGAAGCAGGATTCCTGAAGGACTGTCCCACCTTGTCTTGATAAAGTTCTGCAGTCACTTTCTTTTGTGTCCTACTTGTCCAATTTGTACAGCATACAGTCAGCAGTTGAGGCAAGGGCACTTTCTTTGCCCACATGGTTAGCTTTTGTCATAAAGAAAACAAACTCCATATGGAGTTTCTTCAATGCTCATCATCCTCTTTGAAGTAACTGGTGATGCCAAGAGCAGACATGACTCACTGTCAAGAAGTCTAAGTTCTTAAAACATTTTAAATGCCATATTCTATAGGTCTTTGAAGTGTTTGAAGATTGCCTATCTATCTGAAATATATCTCCATATGACCTTGAAAACACATCTAACATGACCATAAGTTTGTAATTATAGATGACCATTAATCTNTATTTCTTAATTATATATTATATTTTAAATGAGNTGCATAAGCATAATATCCTAAACAAGAGTAGAAATATACATACAGTATAACAAAATTAACTTTAAATTTGTATCAATAAACTAAAATCCATACTGATGTAAAATATGTAAGATTAACATTTGTTTTTGGATTAAAGTAGATTTAATAATCTACCCTTTNCCCCCCACCATTTCTACATCATACCCTCCCTTCTTCTTTTAGAAAGAGATTGATTATGATCAATAACTATTTGTAACCAAACCCCCTAAACAAAGACAAACATCCATAATCCATTTTTTGGGAATGTGGTCATAGTTTTCTAGGCTACTTCCTGCTTATTGGGGGTGTTATTAACTTTATGGGGACTGTAAGAAAATTTAGGATTATGGTCAAGTCCTGAATGAAGTAGTCTGTGAGGCTGGATCATCTCAGCCAGTGGTCTTGAAGCCTTTCTGGATGCAGAACTTAGAGGAAACTGCAACAGAGATGCTCTGAAACATTGGATCATCTGGGCCATCTCTTCCCATTGGAGATTTTACAGGGGGTAAAATCTCCTTGATCAAATCTGATTTTTCTTAACATAGAATGAATCCANAGCCTCTCATTTCCTGTGGAAATAAAAGCATAACCTCCAAAGTAACATATCTTTTGACTTAAATTTTGAACTCGAGGCATTTTCAAAATATATAGGTTGGATTAATCCAGCAACATTTATAATCAAATGTCTCTTAGTAGCTATTGTGCCTTCCTCAGCTGTAAAACAATTCAAAAACAACACAGTAATGTACAGTGTCCAGACTCTCTGTGTACTTTCATCTTTATGTGTTCTTTTTTTTAATTTTACTTTACTTCCTTTTTAAGGACTTTACTATTTTAAAACTATGTATGTCTTTTCTATGACTATCTATACCTCTCTTTACTCTCCCAAGCCTACATATATTTTTAAACACACTGTGAATCATTTAGAGCTTTTTTTTTTCTGAATCTGTCTTTACTGCATATCTTTATCTTTTTCTGACCACATGAGCATTTAAACTGCTAAGCAGGCATGATTAGGATTAAAGTGACTGGCTCCATCCCGTTCCTCGGCCCCTGAGAGTCTAACTTCATCGCAGAGATACTGGCAGGAGCCACGTGTAATGCCCCCAACTCTGGGGAGGTTTTAGGTCCACGCAGTCACCGAGTAGTGTGACACGTGCTGCTCATAAACACATATAAGTGTTTGGCAGCAGGGCCTCTTAAAAGAGCCATGCAGTTTTTGCTACTAATACTGAGTCAGAAAAAAAACATCTCTTAAAGGAGCTGCACCTCTGCTTTCCCGCCAACAAACTGAGCCCACCAGATAAAAAGCAGTTTTCAAGAATCCACGTTTGACCCTGTTTTTATGTGTTTACAATCCTTTTCCAGACTCTCTCAGGTTTTATGTGAATGTAGTTGCNGAACATTGGGTGCCATTTGTAGGCCAACACTGTTCTGCCAACAACTCCCAAATACTCAGCAGCCACTTCCCAAATTACCACAAGAAGCTTATATTAATTATAACCGCTTGGGCATTAGCTCAGGTTTAATACTAACTAGCTCTTACACCTAAATTAACGCATAATTCTTATCTATGTTTAGTCATGTGGCTTGGTATCTTTTCTCAGTTTGACATTCTCATCTTGCTTCCTCTGCATCTGGCTGTTGACTCCCTGACTCTACCCTTCCTCCTCCCCATCATTCTTAGTTTGCTTGCCCCACCTATACTTCCTGCCTGGTTACTGCCAATCAGCATTTTATTAAACCAATTTGAGTAACTGGAATCCTGGAGCTCAGATCAGTGAATACCCTAACTTTCAACACAGAGCTTTTCTCCAGTGATTGATGGAAGTAGATGCAGAGATCCATAGCCAGGCACCAGGCAGAGCTCCAGGAGTCCAGTTGGGGTGAGAGAAGAGGAATTCTATGAGCAAGTACATCAAGATCATAATGGGGAAATCTGCAGAGACAACCAAATCAATCTAGCGGGAACTCATGAAAGTTGGATCAATGGTCATGGAGCCTGCATGGGGCTGGGCTGGGCCCTCTGCATGGTGAGACAGTTGTGTAGTTTGATCTGCTTGGGGGGACCCCTGGCGGTGGGATCAGAATCCATCCCTAGTGCATGAGCAGGCTTTTTGGAGCCTACTACCTATGTCTCTTATACACATCTAGATGTGTATAAGAGACAGGTCTTGAGGCAGGGGGAGGGGCTTGGACTTGCCTCTACTGGATGTGCCTCCTCATGGGAGGCCTTGCCTTCTTATTGGGGGTGGGGTGGGAGATTGGGAGGGAAAGGCTAGGGGGGACAGGAGGACGGAAGATGGGGATCTTTGATTGGTGTGAAAAATGAATGAAAAAAATTTCATAATAAAAAAAAAAGAAAACAATTCTCCTAGCAAAGGAAAGCCAAGTACTGGATGGATTTACTGCTCTATACTAAGCTCTATAAAGAGGAACTAACAACAATGCACATATATAGAGTCAAGNGCAAAAGAAATCACATGATCTTCTTAATGGATTCAGAAAATACCTTGGACAAAATTCAACATACCTATATAATAAAATCCCTGAAGAAACCAGTAGAACAATAATATTGCAATACAGTATAGGCTATATATGACAGAATTATAATCAACTTTATATTGAATGGGAAAAACTAAAAACATTTCCCCTAAAGCCAGGAAGTAAAGGAGTTCTCAAATTCACCACTGTTATTCCAAGGGTTTAAAACTAGGAAGAGGAATAATGCAAGAGAAAAAAATGAAACAAATGCTAATAAGGAAAAAAATCAAATTAACCTTATTTTTAGATGCTATTATCTCATACTGAAAAGACCCTTAAGACTCACCAAAAGACATTTATAACAGTGAATACTTTTAGCAAAATAGTAAGATACAAACCCCACATATCAAGAGCAAACTTATGAAGAAGAAATTAATCAGGAAAATAACCTTACTCACAAGGTCACCAAAAATTAAATAAAGTACCTAGAAATAAATCTAATAACTAAACTATGAAAGAACTCTGCAGTAAAATTCAAAAGTGAAAATGACAAATTACTACATGAAAAAATGATCAATATTCTTACTTATGACAAAACTACATTGAGATTTCATCTCACCCTAGTCAGAATGACTATCATCNAGAAAACCCCAAATGGCAGTTGATGGTTGCTGAGAGAGGGAAAGTCACTTTTGCTTNGGAAGGGCAGGCCATTGGTATGTGCCCCGTGCCCCCATTAGATGGCCATTCACACATGTGCATATGGGCAGCAGTAATAGTGTCAGTTAAAAAANTCCATGGCCTACATGAATCTTATAGGGACAAATGATTCACATATCATTAATTTATGGATTTACTATATCCATAAAAGAAGACCTCCAAATAATAACATCCAGATCTCCCAAATAAATGGAACATTGGCTGTCTTCAAGAGAACTGGTAGAACCAACTGCCCTGAAGAACTGTTAATTTCTCACAAATTACTACGTTTTTACTACTTTCTAGGGGGGGTCATGCAATCAACAGGAAAGCTTGGTTGTTGTTTAATACAGTCTGAGCAAGTCTTCAGGATTGCCTTCCACTTGCTAGTCTATCACTCTTTTTGAAATTCTGTGAACCCCTTATTTCTGTTTAGGTCAGAAACAATAAATTTGTCGTAAAATCTTATCATCTAAGCATAGCTTCATAACATTTTAGTTTATTTTTTCTTCAGAAGGGCAGAGAAAGCTTTAACTAGATCAGCATGAAGCAAGCTGGGTAATAAATATCCAGCCCACAGATACCTATTAAAGTTCATTGGCTCTATTTTAAAATAAACTGTGGGAAGGTCACCTTGATTACAAAACCACAGACACATTCTCAAATAGCTACAGGCTTTGGTCTTAATGTTCAGAACTCATTGTTCTTAGGGCTGAAATGAACCAGAACCTGGAAACCAAAATGATGAATCTCTCGAGAACTGAATTATACTTCTCTTCTCACTGTTGTATTTGAAATTCATCCTTCCTCTGTAAAATGTTGTGTTTCAGTGTTTCAATGTGTGTTCAATTCGTCTCCATCATTACATAGTAGGAATAAGTATAGAGTTTTTCATCATAAAGACTCTGAATCCTAGCTACAGAACATTCTCTATTACCTTGCATTGGACAAGCATTAACCTTCAGAAATTAAAATTTGTCCTTGGAAATAGAAGAATAACTATCTATGGATTACAGAGAAAATAAAATTCTAAAGCATTCATCATAGGGCTTAGCATAATTCTTATATATAGCATATATTTAATAAGTAGTACTCCTCTTCTTCCTTTCCCACCCTGAACCACTACAACATGTACTGGTTCTTCTTCGGATAGAACCAACCCATCTTCAGCAAATCTGGTTCCTTAGGGACCATAGAGCTTTCCATTCTTCCCAGCTCTCCTTGAGGAGGCAGCAGCCTTTCATAGTTATCAAGCCCAGTGTGAATTTACATCACTCAACATCCCAAAAGTCATATTTCTCCTTAAAATGCTGCGTGTTATATTTGCTCTATTGGGAAGATTAACCGAATGTGAAACATTTTAAGGAGATCTGACCCATCACAAATAGACATTCTACAGCTCTTTCAACTACTTACTTAGGATTTACTAAGGTTCTTCTGTCTGTATTATCTGAGCTAAATATAAGGGGCAGGGGAAAAACCAAACATAAACAAAACAAAAACCAAGAACCTCCTCTGGACTGCTGTAGCTCACAATATCGAGCAAGATTATTTAGNAAAATGAATGCTAAATAATACTATGGAATGGTCTGGGAAAACACTTAAAGATCATCCTTCCCCAACAGTTAAACCAGGCCTACAGTGACTTCATGTTGCTGTATACTGTGAAGGACAACCATGCTAGATTAATAAGGGATTTACATAAAAAACAACAAAATAATCAAATCAAAAACTTGGAATTTGGTTCTAAGATCACATTCAGCTCTCTGAGATGATGGGAACCCTTATTCAACATCCTTTAGAGAGGACAGAGTGTTCAATGATTCCAGAGTCCACAAGTCCCCAGGGAGTACTTCAGTCTT
Source organism: Neotoma lepida (assembly GCA_001675575.1). Lineage (NCBI taxonomy): Eukaryota > Metazoa > Chordata > Mammalia > Rodentia > Cricetidae > Neotoma > Neotoma lepida. The sequence continues at coordinate 16,043 of LZPO01077307.1, forward strand.
CTGAAAAGTGGGAGCTCCCATGGAACTACAAATAGAATTCTCAGTAACATGTTCATTTAAGTGCCCTCCTCATCCCCAAGCAGCTGTGAAAGGGAAGGATGCATCTTTTCAAAATGTGAAATCAAAGTTAAGAATTTGGAGAAAGAGAAAGGTAAATCAATAACTATACATTCCTTCTTTTGAATGATAAATCTTTATATTATCAATTACTAAATGGTAACATTCTCACATATTACCTTATAAATGATTTTAGATAACCCTGTGAACAAGGTAGTCATTTTTTTTTTCTTTTTTGAACAGTCTATTTATTTTGGAGAATAACTGTACCTTACTATACCTTAAAATTTGATAAATCAATCCAAAACTTATTAAATTCTTCTATAATTGATGTACCAATGGAAATAGACCAATAGGCTAAGTACCAGCCATGCATGCATAAGAACCTGAGTTCAGATCCCCAAAACCCATGCAAAAAGCTTGTCAGGGAGGTATCTACCCATTATCCTAGCTCTGGGAACTTGAGGCNAGAGAATATTGGCTAGCTGGCCAGCCAGTCTAGTCAATCCTTGAGCCCCAGGTTTAGTAAATGATGCTGTCTCAAAAAATAAAGTGGAGGAGCAATTTAGGGAGACATTTGATGTCAACCTCTGGCCTCCACAGGAGCACACAGCAATGTGTACACCTACACACACACACACACACACACACACACACACACACACACACACACACACACGAGTTATCTTTGCATATCATCCCCCAAAAAATCAAGATTAGAAAAATGAATCAATCCCATAGGCAGGGAAAATAGAGTTCAATTAATCGGTCCTAATGACTCATATAGAAAGTATCATTAGGTCATTAACTTGGCCTTTAATTCTCTGACAGTCATGTGAAAAACAAAGACAAGAATTCTACATATAGAGTTTTCTAAACAAATAAAGAAACAAAACTTATTTCCAAATAAGAGTTCTGTCAGTGCTCTATACAGATAGTTGACTGAAGTCATCAGTAAATGTCTAAGAACAAATTTATAAACACTTTTGGTATGGTGTTTCTAGAAAAAAATCCTAAGATATGTCTTAGCTCAGACAATTTAAAATAATTGTGTTTTTATGGAATTCCTGAGTNTGCAAACTGTGGGTCTCTGATTCCTGTGCTTTCTCTTGTGTTCTTTTCCTTCTGTTACCTACTTGTCCTGTCCAAGTTCAATGTTATTTTTTTTGTTTTATCTTATTATACATTATTTTGTTATATTTTTTAAAATGAATGAATGAATGAATAAAACTTAGCCCCTGGGGTAAAGGTTAACAACTTAACTGTCATTTATATCTCCACTCCACTCCAGGGGAGGCCCCTTATTCAGGAGTAGATGACCAAGANATAATGGACTCTACAGTTTTTTGTTTTGTTTTTGTATTTTGTGTGTATGTGCACATTTTCATTTGGTTACAGTCTGGTGGGTTTGTTTGTTTGTTTTATTCTTTTCTTTTTTTTCATTTCGGGTGTTGTTTAATTTTGTTTCCTTGCTTTTGTTGTATTGGGGATTTTGGCTTTTTGTATGTTTTTGAGAAAGAACATAAAGTTGAGTGGGTAAGGAGTGTGAGAGGATCTGGGAGGACTTTGGAGGGAGGAAGAATATGATCAAAATACATTGAAATTTTAAAATTAAATAATAAAAAAAATAATGCATAAATAAAATAATCTTGTTGAGGCACATGGATACTTTCTGATACTACAGACTTAATAATTCTTACAATTTATAGAGGAGTGAATTGGGAGTATACATTTCCAAATAGTCATCCCAAAGTATTTTTTAATAAAGTAATTCATCTTACAATTAGTACATAGTAAGAGTCCCGAGTATCATTTTATCAAGGATCTACAGTATAGACATTGTGTGTTCTTTTCTTATAGAAGACCTATAATTTCAAACAAGTGAGATCCACAGACATTGTGAAGCATGGAAAAACTCTTATCTATCTATGGGCATCCTAATATCTGTGTGAAGAGCCTTTCATAGGTGAGGGCTTATGAGAGAATAGAGATGTTAGGTCTAACTGGTTTGCAATACATTAAATATTAGGGTTTTCTTTTTAGTTTAACCAATCCAGATATGAGCCCTGAAAACCTACAGTGAAGAAAAAGTAAATTTTATAAATTAGGAGAGTTGATAATTTTAAAAGTTTATTTTTTGAGTATAATATATATTTTTTGAGTATAATATATTACATAATTCCCTCCTTCCTTTTTCTTCCTCCAAAATCTACTATATATTAAAACTACAAACTCTGAGGATAGAAGGCTGGGTACCTGTAAATATAAAAATAATGAAAACCACAAAAGAGGAAAAAACGTAAAGGGAGACAGAGAGGGTCTTGGTAGTATTAAGGGAAGAAAGTACAAACAGCAATAATGATCTTGTCATCTGGCTACACAGGGCGGTTGAAGGCTTCCTACAAAGGTATGTGCATGTGAATACCTTCTGTCAACTGTACAGTTTATATAGGGCAGCCAGTCTTTAATTTTAGCTCCTTTTTTAGCTGTTTTGTTTCTCTGATACTTTAGTTTGCCTTTGAAATGACTTCTTGTAGGACTGACTAACTTGTGGTGCCCAGTGAAAAATAAAAACATAGAGCTCCTGTTTAAAATTTATTAAAGTCTTTCTCTCTTTTTTCTTTTTTCTAATTTTTCTTACTCATTTTACATACTAACCACAGATCCCCCTTCTCATCCCTCCTCCCACCCCCCAACCCACCTCTCATCCCCTCCTCCAACAGAGTTAAGTTCTACCATGGGGGGACAGCTAAGCCTGGACATTCAGCTGAGGTAGGACCAAGGACTTTATCGGGGTGAGCAAGGTGTCCGACTATAAGTAATGAGATTCAGAGAGCTGGCTCATGCAAGAAGACAATAGCAGAACAGTAATGTAAGCACAGACCTTCTTAAATGAAGGACCCCATGTGATCATTTAGCTTGCATACCCAGGAAACCAGCCCAGGACTGTCCCTGCCTCCTGTATGTAAGCAGATATTGATTGGGTGCTCTCAAATTAGGTCATTAATACTCCTTAAATATAATTGTAAATAACTTTAGACAGCTTAGAAACAGTTATTGATGAGCCCTTCCCATACCTTTTTCCCTTGATCTCTTCCCATTGACTCTGATAGTAAATACTAGTGATGATGATGGCTGCAGACAGTNAGTATGGTAATGAGGAGAAAAGAGGTGACAGTACTCTAAAAGACCTGTGTAGAGCCAGAGGATTTGGAAGAGCTAGGCTCTACAGANGTAGTTGCAGGGATGTGAGGCAGTCATGAGGCTGCTCTCATGATTTTTGCCCAGCGTGATTTGCTATACTAAAATTCTGGGCTTAAACATGAGAATTAATGTTTCCTGAAACTAACTTATGAAAACCACAAGAAATCCTGAAAAAAAATCAAGATGCGTAATTTTTTTCCTCAATTCTGGGCCCTTCCACTGTCTAGTATTTTATGGTCTTTATCTCTGACAGAAGCTGAGTCATGACTACATTATTGTGTGGTCATTCATTTAGCTTCTATGAATCATTTCTATAAGGTGGTAACAGTATATCCTGTGCCTCTAAAGGAGTAAGCACATTCTCCTCATATTACATATTCAGAAAACATTAATTAAGCCACCATAGTTCTGTAGTAACATTTTCCTGTAAAGTCTAAATCTTTTTCTACATCATTTGGAAGACTAATTGTTCCAAGTNGTAATGTATACATTTAAGAAACTCCAGCTATCAGAGCACCTAAAAAGCAATGGAAAGAAAACTAGAGTGAAGATGCCTGAAAAGTCAAACATCAGGCAGGGTCACAAAAACTCCCATCGAGCTCCAGGACTCGGTACTACCATCTTAGCCTTTTTTCCTATTGTGATAAAATATGACCAGANCAACTTAAGGAAGAAAGGACTCATTCTGCCTCATGATAAAAGGGTACAGCCTATAACTGCAGGAAAGTCAAGCAGCATGAGCCTGAAGCTTCTGGTCACACTGCATCCAAAGTCAAGAAGTAGAGAGAGATAAATTAATGCATACTAGTGCTCAACTGTCTTTTGGCATTTTTTGAGCCCAAGATTCCAAGCCCAGAAAATTGTCCTATCTACAATTAAGATGGATCATCCCACTTCAGTTAGTGTATTCAAGATACTCCTTCATAGACATTCCCAGAGGCCCATTTCCCGGGCCAGTCTAGATTCTGTCAAGTTAATGATCAGCATCACTAAGACTTAATTTTTCTCTGTTATTCTATTCAAATAACACAAGAACAACTCTGTGTCAGACCCTGTATGGAGAGTACTTAAGAGATTCCTTCAGCTTTCTGCCAACCAGTCCAGAGCCAGTGTCTCCAGGAGATAGCCATTATGGTCTCAGTGTAAATATCCTCACCATCCCAAGGACCAGATTCATTGAGCACTACCCAAATGCTCTGCTTTATGTTGACAGTCTTCTTATGGATGCTGTTAATGTTACTTTCTCTTTATAATTCCCAAGATGACTTGACTGTCATTTAGAAACAAGAAAACCAAACCTCAGAAAATCTGAGTGGCACATTTGTCTTCATAAGAAATTAAGAGAGCTAGACTTCCAGGTCCAAGAGTTAATAGAGTCCTTACTCTTTATTTTTCAAAATTATTCAGGCAAATAAAAAAGAAGTACAAGCAATCTACTGATGCCAAACATCTTCAGTCTAATCACAATTCTAGTCTAATATATAGTGAGATCAGATGCAAAATACTAAAAGCCTGACAAACTCAAGTGCCCATAATACTTAACTTGAATGAATGTCTATAATAAAAGGATTAAGATGCACAAAGATATCGATATTGGGAAATTATACAAAACTACTTTTATCTGTTACAAACCATGTTGAATCCTTAATAATATGGTCTATAATGATGCCTGTTGGAGCTGCTATGGCAGGCAGGAGAAATTCATCTCACTTTATTCTACATCTCTGGAGGTGATCTGAACCATTATCCAAGTGTTAATAACAGTAAATCTCTATATCCTTCCCTAATATTTCCTCCTGATACCTGGGTTTATACATCCAAATGCCAACTGAACACTTTTACTTGGACATTCCACAGACTCTTTTGTAAAGAATGGGCACACTATACCCTTGCCTCATTGTAAAGCTGCTTCTCCTTTAGTATTACTTACTCTTTTATCTTACCTCTATAAATAGATCTATCTTCTACTAGAGCTCCAAAACAATCATCTACAACAACTGGGTCTGGTGAAGTTAGCTCTGTAAGTAGAGTGCTTGCTACTAAAGCCTAAGGACCCAGCTTCAACTCTAGCACCCACGCAAAAAGCTCAGTGTGGTGGTGCNTGCTTCTATTACTGGGTGGAGATGCAGAAGCAGGAGGATCCTTCAGGATCACTGGCCAGCCACACAGCTTAATTGGTGAGCTCCAGGTCCCAGTGAGAAATCTAGTCTCAAAAAACAAGACGGATGATATTCTGGGGAACAATAATCAAGGGGACTTCTGGCCTCCACATGTGCATGCATTTACACTTGCATACATACATGCATGCATGCATGTACACTTGCATACACACACATGCATGC
>LZPO01077308.1:5337-21616 GCA_001675575.1 Neotoma lepida
GTGGAGTTCTGTTTTATGTGCTATTGGCATTTTTGTGAAGACAGTTATTTTGACTGAGCATACATTGAGTCATACTGTTATTTCTAACATTTTAAATATTATAGAATAATTATAAAATGTTATAATTTGATTTATATCTATCTCTTAAATACTTTGGACTTTTAGTTTCTTTTTATATTTCTCCTTCTGGACTTCAANGGAGACTATAGCCCAATGCTATTGGTTTAATAATAGCAAAATATGGAGAGGATACATAAGAAATGCCACTATATGTGAGACAGAATGTGATGTGATTTTAGATCTGCAAATTGCTGGTGGTGAGTAGAGTGCGAATAAATATCAAATGTCTCCTCTTTACTACTAAATGTAAAAATGTTCCAAAACGTCTTATCCAACTCTAGATGTTAACTTAAATGTAAATGCACATATTGAATACAGCAGTGGAGTTGCAAACAGAATCCATAACAGGACTAGTGATGTGGATAGAGATGCTGATTTACTGTATTTTTAATGCCAAGAAATAGCAAATGCAGTTGATCTTTAAAAACTCACAGCATAGGGTGCTTAGAGTGCTATAGAAGAGAGCTGTACTGTCCGTAGTCTAAATTATATTTANATTTTCATCTTGTATCCCAGGAGAATAAGAAACTTACCTAGGCAAAAGGTGCCTCTCTTCAAAGTGAAATTTGATAATGTCTGCTTAAGAAAATCTGAAATTTTGGCCAAGACTATATCACATAGCCTTGTGTACATCCAGTCCTAAGTTTATCTCCAAGCACCACAAAAATATCTGAAAATCGATTTTATATGATTAAAATATCAATAAGCTTGTCAGCACAATTGTTATGTGCATTGTGAAACATCCACTTGTTTCTTTNATTTTCAGACAATTTTTACTTGGCTATCAGTCTTCAAGGAAGATGTATAAAATACTTTCAATACTGATACTTTGTTTTGACCCTTGTAAAAATTAACATGAATGNTATAGTCAAATAAAACTTTAAAATGAACATGGAAAAGAAGTGCCACATTCATTTACATGTTGTATACTAAGTAACAAAACACCTAAGCAAATAAGATTGTCTGGTCAAATTTCAAGTCATTTAAATCTTCATTTTCTACTTGTTTCTATTATTCACTGTGACGCTGGCTAACAGCAGTTAACAACACTTGCCCATCCTCAGTGCTGTGCTGCATTGATATTCCTCCACATAGTTCTGTCATCCACACACCAAGTCTCAAGGTATGGAGAAAATGTAGATAATTTTCTACTAGAAGGTTACATAAATGGCTCCACTCCAAGTCACAACAGAGTCCTTATTTTACCCTGCAACCTCTGGAACAGTCATTACTGTCTATAACCCTGTTAGCATTCTTCCTTTCAATCTTTTCTCCATTTCATGCTGATGAATACCTTTGTCTCCCGCACCTAATAGAAATATCTTATTACAGGATTTGACTTTAGTTTGATTGTTATCTACCTACTTCTGTGTAATTTATTAATCATTCTCTGATTATTACTAATGTCTGCATCCTGAAACATTTAACAGTATCTCACCTATTATTATTGCTACAGAGGAGTCAAANTCTCAATTTAAGAATTCGAAGCAAGGCCCTAAGCAGCTGTCTTAAGACATGCCACATCTGTTTCACATTACCATGAAATAGATCTTAGACGGTCCACCTAAGCAAGAGTCTCATCAAGTCAGTTTCTTCAGAATCCAGCTTACCTCTCACGCCCATCATGACCTCTGACACCCGCACGGCTACTCAGATGTGAATCTGTACCTAACTTTGTGTTCCGAGTTGTGTTCATGGTCGCTCTTCTACTGTAAAACTCCACTGTCAGAGCTCCCGTTAATAAGTCTACCTCACTATTCTTTTTTAGTAAGTGTCAAGATTTTTCTGTCTGGATTCAAGGAACACAAATTTCTTCTGATGTTGAATGCATGTTTCTGAGACAGGCATTTGAAATGTCAGTTTTTGTTTTTCATGAGTTGCCATTAAAGGTCAAGTTTAAGTTTTACCAAAAAAAAATGCTTTAGAGTGAAAAGGCATTTTCTAATTATCTTTCTGAAATAAGTAATTTGATAACACATTACTCTTTGACACATTTTATGAACATTATTATACTAATATTAAGTATATATTTATTAACTATCCTTATTTAAATGGTACAATTGGTTAGTTCAAAACTTTCAAAATAAAAGTATCTATTTCTAATTATGTTTTGTGTTAATACTAAGTTAAAGTTATCATGTTATAATTTAAAGTTTTGTCTATGAATTAATTCATCATACAAATTCTCCTAAGAATTAAGTATTCATCTTTCAAGTTCTCTGCAGCTCAGGAGTGTCCTCAAATTTATGATAAAGATAGTGCCTTAGTTATCTACTCAAAATTATCAGACCATGTTATTCTATACTTCTATAAAGTTCAAGTGGTAACAGGAACTCTCTGACTTTTTCTAATGTCTCTCCTTTCANAATTATCTGAGTGACTGCGTATTGACCTATATTTGAAGTCTGTTTGGAGGAACAGTCAGAACAGTGACTGCCAAAAGAATTCATTCTTCACAAACTGTCAACAGAAATTATAAATTAACAAAAAGTTGTGTTTTAAAAATATGTCTTCGTTCATAGAATCTCTCCTCTCTCTCATCAGTTGAACTCCTGGAGCTCTGCATGGTACCCAGCTGTGAATCTCTGCATCTGCTTCCATCTGTCTCTGGATGAGGGCTCATTGGGGCTTCTCAGCTATGGGTCCATAGTTCATGTGTCTCCACTAGTTTGGCTGGCCATTTCTGTATACTTTCCCATCATGATCTCATAGTCCCTTACTCATAGAGGGCCTCCTGTCTCCCATTGATTGGGCTCCTGGGGCTCCACCTGGTGCCCAGCCATGGATCATCGAGATCATGAAGCCAGCCAGGCTGGTGGAAATGCATGAACTGTAGACCAATAACTGTGGAGCCCCCATGGTACTGAACTGGGCCCTCTGGAAGCTTGAGACAATTGTTTGACTTGAAGTGTTTGAGGGCCCCCAGGCAGTGGGATTGGGATCCATCCCTGGTGCAGGGGCTGACTTTTTGGAGCCCAGTGCCTGGTGGGGCGGGAGGAGGGAGGAGAGCGGGATCTGAGGTTGGTATGTAAAAGGAGTGGAAAATCTTTTTAAGAAAAATAAATAAATAAATAAAAGTATGTCTTTCTATTAGTTACTACTCTATTGGTGTGATAAAATATTATGACCAAGGCATCTTACACAGCCCTTAATTGAGCTTATGGATTCAGAGGGTTAGAGTTCATGATGGCAGAAAAAACACAAGGCAGCTGTAACAGCTGAAATCTTACATCTTGATCCACATGAAGGGAGAGGGAGAACACTGGGAATGCTATGAATCTTTTGAAACCTCAAAGTCTGTCCTCAGTGTCCTTTCCCAAACAGTTCCACAAGCTAGTTATCAGTTATCCAAACATAGGTGCTTATGAGGTCATTCTCATTCAAATCACCACAATGTGATAAGCAAGGAGATCTTCATGTAGCAAGGAGGAAACAAATTTTAAACTGCAAAAACGTGTGTCTCAACTTTTACCGCTAAGTCTAAATTTTGACCTTGGAAAAGTAGGTGTCCAAGTTCCTTTAGATGCAGATTTAGAATAGCTAATATCATGACCATTGTATGGGCTTTTAAGGATCATACATAAATAGTTTTAGAAATAACAGTATAATTAAATCAGTATAGCAGGAACTACAAATAGGATGAGTGCTCTATTGGTAAACATCTAACAGTAACAAATTTTGGCACCTGTAAAAACTTTGAAAAATGAATGTGGATTCTTGACTCCTGGGATTCTTTCAGATGAAGTCTGGCCCATAGTGAACTTGTTTATACATTTATTCCATTTTTATCATCAATATTAACTAATATGTTCAGTAGCAACATAGAAATGTGTGTTGGATCACAGAGACTATATATATTTTTCCATTATCCATATTTAGTATGTAATTATAGTTAAATACTTTATATATCTTTCTAATAAATGAATCTAGGTTTTTGCTAAAAGGAAGAAACAACATAATTTAATAAAATTTTTATATGATAATATTGTTTAGCAATGTCCTCTAAGTTCAACCTTCTTCCCCAGTGGAAAGAAAGAACCCCATAAAATTGAAGATGTAAACAAAACTCACAAGTCTCAGGAAGTTTCTGAAATCTACAAGATTCATAAAGCTTTTTCTAGGATAATATACAAGCAGTATCCACCTCTGTGGAGAGAAGACTTTCCAATGGCCAAATTTCCTATAGATTGTGCAGGGAGTTCCAGGACATAGCTTTCATGAGTTGTCACCCATGCTGGAATGGGCTTTCTGTTTCTTTGAATTGTCAAAAAGTCTATGAATAAGCCATCACTCATACTCCTGTAAGTAATCTCATTGGCTCACCAAGTTGCATTTTGGTGGAATGGTTGGTTTACTCTGTCATTGTATTTATGTATTCTGACATAAATTAATGATTATGCATATCTCCCAAGAAAAACTTAGCTTAATACAATTGGTACCCAAACATGATACATGGCAGAATCAAAAATGAGAAGATGTTTGTTCATGGATCCTCAGACAATATCACACCTTAATGAGGAATGTTTATATTTTTATATTTGTATTTGTATGACAATACTCATGTTTATACAATGTAATTTTTAAAATATTAACCTGCTATTATGACATTAAAGGTAGTTCAACTATATCATATTTTTTGTTGATAACTGTTTTTGTGGTAATTCAATCTATTTTTACAAAACTTTTAACAACATAATTTAATTTATATCAATTAATTAATTATTTCATAAACATTAGTCAAAATTAACTTCCTCAAAAATTAAATAAATTCACATGCTTCTTATATATAAAGTTTGGGTGCATTGTCACAAGACCATTTAATAATGCCGCGGCCACACGGCACCAGTCTGGATCTGGCGGAGGGAGTCGGGATTGAACGCAGCACACACTGTCAGATTGCAAGCATCCAGGACCTTTATTCACCAAGCATCTCTCTCTTTTGGGACTAGAACTACCTCAAGCTCCTAGAACTAGAAGCAGCTTTCTTATCTACCTTCTGAGAATGGCCCTGCCACGTGCCTCAGCACCCAGGGTCAAGGAAAGGTCNGCATGCTCCAGGAAGCCACAGCTGCAAAGCATTTGTCAGCACTCAACGAAATAACCTGAATAGCATCATACAGGAGGAGTGGGGGCACATTTAGCTGGATTGCTTCCAACAAATAATATACAAAGTTTCAGCTCAGTTTCACTTACTATATGAGAGAGTCTTGATGGATGTCAACACAGACGGGAGATTAATTAAATTTATATAAAACTGTCATTGGTAGTAAAGAGAGGATTCATGACATAGAGAATTAAACAAAATCATGTTATATACATTTCCTAGATATAAGTAGTTTTTCAGGAAGTAAGAATTGTGAACTTCAAGCTTTATAATTATAATAATTTTTATTATTGTTATTGCTATTATTTATATGAATAACCACTAACTATCAGGATAAGAGGTTTGAAGACCTGTCAGCAGTAAACTATCTGAAAAGTTTGCACACAAGGCAATGTAACAGAAAGACATATTCACAATGATCATGCATGCATATGGCTGACTATCTGTACATGTAATTATACTTNGTGGTTTATGGTTATAAAATATAAGAAGTTCACTAAAAACTATAGTATAAAGAGCCAAACAAAGATTAATATAAAGTAGTAATTCTTTTCTGCAAACCTATCAAATTTTATAGTTTTCCTGATATGATCTTTTTACTATCAAATGTATACTATTGCTTTCTAAACTGACATAATTATACATTGTACAATCTCACTTGATGCTTGACTAATCTTACCAAATATCTATTATAGGTATTTATAATAATACTCATGGGCTACTTGAAATTGAACCTTTATCATATGACAATTTATTATAATAATGCTTCAATCTTTTCTGATTTACTACCTTCCATAGTACAAAGGGGGTGCTAGCATCACATTGTTTTTATTACTGAAGCACGGCATCATGTTTCTCTAATAGTACCATTGTAATTCTCCCTCCTTGCACTGAAAACCTTTTAAGTCTTTATATCCCTTTTACTAGGATAGTCGACATATTCTTTGACATGTCTATGATGTAACATGTGCTGCTGTCATACCTAGTCAATGTTTTTACTGATTTCTAATTTTTGAGACATTGTTACCCCTTCTCTGTACATCTCACTTTTTGCTAACATGTTTGTTTTTATATCTCATTGTAAATTAGCCAAACATAGCAGGGCTCTTTCATTGTTAATAATTTAACTCATTTATATTTATTTTAGTCATNCTTTTTTTCTACTGTAAGATTGAAATTTCAAGCATCTGTTTTACATAGCTGTCTCCCAGGACTTGAGATTCAATAGCTGAATAAGCACTGAAAAACTGGTTGCATTCAGCTTTCTCTAAGTCAAGAGGTTTGTCTTTCCTACATATCACACCCTGTGACTAACTGTCTTGGTCTGGGATGCAGCTAGATGTAAGTTCAATTTGACATCCGTCTATGCACCAACACTGGTCTTTTTCTTCTGAGTTCAATACTCCTCTGCTTTGCACCCTTTCCCTTGGAATTATCTCCCAGCTATGTTATCTCTTTTCTACTCCTATTTTTAAGGATTTTTTAAAAATCTTATAGAGGTTATATGCCCCAATCTTTCTCACAGTGAGGTTCCAAGTTGAGTAGCACAAACATATGAAAACTATTTGGGAGTACAACAGCACAAATTGGTCTTGTTGTGAAAGGAAATAAAAAGAAAAGGACACATGTTGGCTAGGAACGGAGAGGGAGTTTGGTAAGGGTTGGGAGAAGGATGGTAAATATGAACGAAACATTTTATAGAAAATTCTCAAACAATTAATATTAAAAATTAAAAGCCTAGAGATACAAATTTTTCAAAAAATATTGAGGAAAAAATATGAAGGTTTGTGCAAACCTTCAAGACACTTGGAGATCTTATTGAAATTTTTGGTCACCCTGAGACATTCTTGCTGTACAAATTTGATTGAATAACAGTTTTGTGTTTGATTTTCTATTGTGCTTTCTTTGTTTTCTAAATTTTTCAGAATATTTCATGATAATTTGTGAATACTTTGGTAAAGAGATGAATGATTTAGAGATGGATGTACAAGCAAGCAAGTAAATTTAGAAATCCCAGTGCATTTCGTTATGAGATATATTCTATATCTAATAATTAAGAACATTTGAGGGGCAAAGAAGATGACTCAGTGATTAAGAGCAATGGCTGCTCTTCCAGAAGACCTGTATTCAATTACCAGCACCCAGTGGCAGCTCACAGCCATGGTTACTACAATTCTATGGGATTGGATGCCATCTTCTGGCCTAATATACTATGAAGAGTAAAACGCAGGAAAATGTATCTATCTATAGAATATTGGATATTTTTATTTATTTGACTGTTTCCTTAGGGATGGCATGGTCATATTTGACCAAAAGTAGCTAGAAGAATAAACATACAAATTTGACTTATTAAATAAAAGCTCATTAGTTCACAATTGTAAAGCTAAAGAATATTAGAACTAGAAAGATTATTATGTCTAGTTCAAATTTATTATATATAATTTTTCTACCAGCTAGGTATTGTCTCCCTGGAAGTATACATAGTGGTCCAAGATGGCTACCAGATCCTCTGTCATTTACATTTTCTATATCACAGACAAGGTAGGTAAGAAAAAGGAGTAAAGGTCCCAGCATAAAATTTCTGAAAATAGCTGTGCATACTTCTATTAGCCCTGGCCAGTGCCTAAATAAANAGATAATTCATAATCAAGGATACATAGATAGTTGAAGACAATGGACCATAATGCTAAGAACAAAAATTATGGAGCTACAATCCCTAAATTCAAATCTTTCTTTTAATAGAAATTTGTAAAGGGTCATTAGTTCACCAGCAGCTCATACTCCACATCCGTCATATCAGAACAGCAACGTTATGTACCTCATTGTTTTTAAAACTGTTCCAATAGTGGCTGATCGATATATTACATGTGCATTTGCCAAAACATGTCAAAGGACTGTGCTTCCCCTTCTCTATTTCTTTCTTATTTGAAATTAGTTAATTCATTTTAGGATCTTATGTAGCTTAAGCAAGTCTCAACCTCACTTTTGTAGCTGAGGCTGCCCTTAAACCCCTAGCCTCCTTGTCTCAACCTCACTTTGTAGATGAGAATGCCCTTGAGCCCCTAAGCTCTTTGCCTCAACCGCTCTTGAGCTGTATGATAAGCATTCATCATCATATGGCTCATTTTCTTTCTCTTAACCCAGACTATTTAAACACTAAAAGTAAAACTCAGGTTTTTATCCAGAAATTTGATTATAATTTACAATAGTAAAAGCTATTAAAATATGTCTTCTGAAATTGAAGCAACATTTCTCATCTTTCTCCTCTTAAAGATCTATTCATATAAAACATAATAATGGAAAATTATAGAAAAGCAGAAAATCTATCAAATTCAAATTGTTCTTGTTACTACAATCTATATTGTATTGTCTTTTTGATGTAATATGTCTGAGCTACTATCACATAAGAAACCATTGTGAATGAACTGTCAGACTTAATTGGTCTGCATTATTAAAATAGCTTTGATAAATAGAACTGTCTCTTCTTGAGTTAAACTTCAAATAGGAAAATTTAGTTTTATTCAAACCACATTCTGGTAAAAATTAATAGAGGCACAAATTTCTATTTTATATTTCAGTCGAAGGAAATGGAGTGCACTACACAGTTGGTCACTCTGTAAATCTATTTAATGTTTTCAACTGATGAAAAATACATAAGTGCATGTAGGCCATCAGAAAACCATTGCTTTGAAACACAAAGGATAGCATCTAACCCTCCTGTGGAGACTTCCTGTGGGACTGTTTCTTAATACAGATGTCATATCAGTCCACAGACAGAACTAGATAAAACCCCTTTAAATTGCTCAGGATTGTTACTCTATCGTTGGAAATCAACCATCAATCCCCTCAACAGATATTTATTAAATGTCTCAAGCAAATTAGGTTTAAATCCTCATGAAGCTTAATAAACCTAGTTAATAAATGAATTATTTATTATAAAAAGTGTTAGAAGTTTAATCGGAACTACAGTAGTAAGCAAAAATAGAAGAGATAGGAAGTTCCAAGAGTGTGCACCTTGTAATTTTCAACATGATGGTAAGGGAGTCCTTGCTGAAAAATCAAAACTATATGGAAGGCCAGAGATAAATGGATAAAGAGAGCTAAGAGAAAACATTCTATAAGGAACACAAAAGTCAGTACAAACTGTCATGGAGGAGACTTTATCACTGGTGAAACATAAAAGAAAAAAATCATAAAAAAACATAAAAAGAGGGGTGTGTGGATAGTTAAATCATCAAGAAACAATATAGTAGGGTGTATAGGTCTCTGCGATGTCACCCACTTCTACTCTGACTAAAGTGGTGGATCATACTGGCTTTTTGTGAGAAGAGATGAGAAAGAGGGAGGGAGGGAAAGGGGGAGAGAGAGAGGAAGAGAGGGACAGAGAGACAGAGACAGAGAGAGAACAGATTACTTATACTAAAACACTGGAATATGAGAAAATGGTTGACATTTTTTTCCCAAATAGTCCCAAAAATAAGGTAAGAAATGAACAGACTAAGGATGTATTTTGAATTTTGAATTCAAAATACACAGGATTCTTGTTGAATTTTTTTTAAAGACAAGTGAATGATGATATCAGATGCTCTCACAGGAGCAGCTAGATGGAAACAGATTCAGTGAGTTAGCTTGCTGAGGCTACTGTAGCTGACTTGATAAAGGTCAGGTAATTTGTTTCCCTTTGGACATAAGTAGGTATTTTTCAGATGCCCAAGCATAGCAGTCAAATAAAGGGTTGGATGGGTAAATTTGGAGCTCAGGGGTGTCTCAGTTGCTTCTCTCATTGCTGTGACAAAATACCTGGAAAGAAGCAAACTCAAATGAGGAAGGGTTTATTTAACCCACAGTTAAAGGGTTTAGGGAATCCCCAAAGCAAGAACTTAAGGCAGCTCTTCACATTGCTCTAACATCCCGGAAGGAGAGAGCAACAAACTCTTATGCTCAGATACTTCTTTGCTCTTTTAACAATTTAGTTGACATCCTCAGAGGATAGATTGATGGTGCCCACAGCAGATGGATCTTCCTTCTTTCAGTTAACCTGGTCTTGACAATCCTGCAGAGGCATGTTGCAAAGCTTGTCTCCTAGGTGGTTTAAAATTCTGTCATTAGACTGTCTGTCCTGATCATTAAAGGGTTAAGTTCAGGTCAAGGAAAGTGGAGGTGATAATAAGCTAGCAAGAGTAAAAAGTATCATAAAAGGGAAGATTCTAGGTAGAAAAGTGGTCTGACACGAAGATAAAGCATATGGACATTCCCAAGATGGGAGACTAGGAAGGCAGTGGCCATTCACAGAACCTGGCAGCAACAGCTGACACACGCAGAAGAGATTTGTTTTAATTGAAAGTAGAATCTTCTCTCATACAATACATCCTGACAACAGTTTCCACTCCTTCCACTACTCCCAGCTTCCCCCGACCTCCCCTCTCCCCCCAGATCAACCCCCCTACTTTTCCCTTCAGAAAACAGCCTTCAAAAGAAAACAACCAAACATGACAAAACCAGATACAGTAAGACAAGGCAAAAGGCCCCATATCAAGGCTAGACAAGGCAACCCAATAGGAAGAAAGAGTCCCAAGAGTCAGAGACACACCTGCTCCCATTGTTAGGAGTCCCACAAAAACACCAAACTAACAGCCATAACATACATGCTGAGGACCAGAGGACTAGAGGACCAGAGGACCTGATGTAGACCCATTCAGATGCTTGCCACTCCACATTGTGAGCCTGCACGGGCACTGCTTATTTTATTCAGTGAGCTATATTCTCCTGGAATACTCCATCCCCAATGACTCCTACAATACAATTTTTTTCTCCCCCGCCCCTATTATGCAGGGTTCCCTGATCTCTCAGGGGAGGGACCTGTTGGAAACCTCCAATTTAGTGTCTCTCTCTCTCTCTCTCTCTCTCTCTCTCTCTCTCTCTCTCTGTGTGCATAATGTCTGGCTATGGGTTTGTACCTGCTCCCATCTACTGCCTACTGCTGGAGGAAGCTTCTCTGATAATGACTGGAGAAGGCACCAATCTGTAAGTATAGTAGAATATCATTAGATACCATTTTATTGTTTTATTTTCTTTTGCAGTCTTGTTTGATTCTACCCTAAGTCTTCAGGCTGTCTAGTCTCAGGTTTCTGGCTGGCCATCCTTGGCAGTGTCAGACATGGGCTCCTTCCTATGGCAGGGGCCTTAAGTTAACCCAGATATTGGTCAGCCATTCCCACAAGTTCTGAGTCAACTTGCCCCAGAACATTTTGCAGGCAGGACAGATTGTAGGTCTTGGGTGTTGTGGCTGGGTTGGTGTCCAGGTTTCTCTTTCAGTAACCTGCAGAGTACCTTCCCCGCCAAAGAGACTAGAACACAGGGGCTCAATGTAGGCACTGGCTCCTCCTCTCTACAGTCAGTGAGCTGTGTGGATGTTGTCATCAACAATGGGGCCCTACTGTCAGTTTTCAGAGAGCAACTCTGTCCTAGCATCAGCCTGGGTTGTTTAGGGATCTCTATGGCACTCCCTCAGCCAAGAACTCAACAGAATGCAACCAGTCCCACATTGGAAGCCTTTCCTAGCTAAAAACGATAGCCAGTTCAAACTTCATATCTTCCATGACTAGGAGTGCTCACTAGGGTCGCCCTCACAGATTCCAGAAAGTTTCTATTTCACTAGGTTTCGACACCACACCCCCAAATGCCCCCAATTTCTTCAGTCTCTTCCTCCACCCCNACCCCATCCTTTCTGTTCCAATTCCCACCTTCTTCCAGTCCACCTGAAAAATCTATTCCATTTTCTCTTCCCAGGGAGATCCAGGTGTTCCTCCTACAGCCCTCTTTACCTAACCTCTCTGGGTCTGTGGATTGTAGCTTGATTATCATTTACATAGCAGCAGCTAATATCCACTTATAAGTGAAAAATACCATATATATCTTTCTGGGTCTGGTTTCCTCACTCAGGATGATTTTTTTCTAGTTGCATCTATTTGCTTACAAATTTTATGATGTTATTTTTAGCAGCTGAGTAATACTCCATTGTGTAAATGTACCACATTTTCTTTATCCATTATTTGGCTAAGGGACATCTAGTTGGTTGAAAAACTTTTAAGGTGTTGAGAATGTCAATGACTGTGTGAATACTTCCATGAAATGAATAAAAGAAAGACTAAAATTTTAGCACCAAATGTAGCAACAGGATGAAGTTGCCCATGTATGTTAGTAAGCATGGAAGTCTTACTGGAGTCTTTAAAAATAAATAAATGGGACTAGTAAATATGATGATTAACTTATATGGGAAGATGAATGTCATGTAACAGGAAATTAGGTTATCATATATATGATATGTATTATGTATAAATTCACATATATGTAATATAATATATTATTATACATATTATATGTGATAAAATATGCACATAATATATTTATATATAATATGTGTGATATATTATGTATGTTATCATATATATATATAGTACACACATAAAAATTGAAAAAAATCAGATTTCTAATGTAACCAGTTTTGGTTTCCCTCATGGATCACAGTCTACATTGTCACAACACATTTTCACAAGTGAAAATCAAGAAACTAGAGCTGAAGAAATGATTCAGTAGATAAAACGTGCTTGTTGCATGAACTTGGCAACCTGGGTTTTGTCTCCAGAACCCATGTATAAAGAGAAATGAGGCAGGGCTCACCTGTAATCACAACACTCCTCCGGTGCAACAGAAAATGAAGACAAGAGACTCTCTAGGAAGCATGTGGCCCGCTTAGCCTGTAGTGAGCCAAAAAGCAGTGGCAAAGGGACCTCTGGTATCCTCACTGTTGTACCATTGCTCCTCCCTGTACTCATTTGAAGGAAGGATGGCCTAGGAAAGTCTCATTCCTAGAATAGGTAGAGGTTTTCTTGGAAGCCATACTTAACCACAATTCAGTGTATTAATGTCAGATGCCTTGGATGCATGAATGTTTATAAAGGTTTAAATACCCACAAAGTTCACATGTTGACTAGAGGCAAGGGCAATTGCGCCTTGTGCAGGGTAAGGAGGGAGGCTTTGTGTAAGGCAGCCAGAGCCTGGCAAGAGACTCTTTGTTGTATTAACAAGAGCCCTATCTTCCTGCCTAATTAGCTTGGTATCTCTAAAACAGCTGGAATCTTTTTGTTTTATCTTCCAAAATGTACTCAACCTCACCACTGTAAGCCTAAAATGCACTCAATCTCACCATTGTAAGGCTAAAATGTACTCAACCTCACCACTGTAAACCTAGCATTTATTTTAATGATAACATTTGTTTTAACCATAAAAATGGATTGGGTTAACAGTATCACTTAACTGTGAGTCATAACAAAAAAAAATCAGTAATATTTGAAGTAATCCAATAAATTCAAATATGACACCAAAAAAGTCATAAACTCAGTTATTTAAAAGACATATGATCCAAGTTCAGCAGAAGGAACATAATCAGTGGAAACAGTTGTGAAAAATCATCCATAAGAGATTTTTTTAAAGTATTAAAATTATGACAAAAGAATACAAATTAAACTCAAAACGTGTACAAGGGAAGTGATAAAGAACATCAAAAACATAGGGGAAAAATAAAATACATAAACCTAAAATATGGGAATAGAGTGACCAATGGAAAAGAGAATAAACAATGTGTTAGTCATTCATATGTAATGGCAGAATGGGCTATAGAGCCTAAGGATGCACAGAGACAGTAGGCAGCCACTGTCAGTCAACTTGCCAGTCAATTCTGCAAACCATGATCACATCCTCAAACTTGATCAAATAAAACTGCCCCATCAATGGCTCCCATTGAGAACTTTATTTTTTTTCCTCTGGACTTTTTATACCAACTTTCTAAAGCTAGTTGAACTTTGGCTCGCCCTTCTTTCTACAAAACTTTCACCCTTCCTCCTTTTGGTGGAGCTATCTTCTCTTGACAACATGCTTAAAATTAAGACTTGAATTTAACACTGCTACAATTGATTTTCTATACAGCATGAAGTAGAGCTGGAGAGATGGCTCAGCAGTTAAGAGCACTAACTGCTCTTCCAGAGGACACTGGTCCAATTCCCAGCACCCACATGACAGCTTACAACTGTCTGTAACTCCAAGACACCCTCACATAGAAACATACAGACAAAGCCACCAATGCACGTGAAGTAGAGGCAAGCCTAGAAACAGAAGAAAAGAAATTCTTGTAAACTATTTGGGAGTAAACAGCATTGTTTGTTAATTGCCTAGGATATATATAGAAACATTCCTTTCTTTCAACTAACGTTTCTAGAACTAAATATTCAACCTCAATTCCAACTCTGCAGGCCCCCTAGGCTTACTTCCCACACTGAACTCAAGGAAGCAGGAAAATGATTAAATTTGAATCATTTTTATAACTTTAGCCATCTTTTTGACTATTTGAATATTTGAAATAAGCTCACAAATTTTATTATGGTTAGTAGAAATCTCCTTATAAGATTGATATTTCTTTGTTCAAATCCCAAGATTGAAATGGAGCTGACTCACCTTGGCTGGTTGCCATCTGTAGAGAAACTGCACATTTTGTGTGACTCAGCATTTTTCAATTTATAATCCAACCAGTAAAATAACCTTTTATCAATTGTCATATTGATTTATGCAATAGTCAACTATTAAAAGATAAAGAAGTAGAGTAGGCTTCATATAAGTAAAATCAGGAAACCACATGGATTATAAATAGAATTGGTGCAATTTGAAATAATCATGATTAAAGATTGGTGGGTGAATAAAGTTTCAAACTCCATTGACTAGAAAATAAGATCTATCTTTAATTAGAAATACACAAATCTTATTCATTTATTTTTAAAATATGTCAGATTATTATTAGANGGAATCAATCTTCAGATATAAAAATTTTGTAGTGGATAGCTGTTCCAGCTTTGACCTTTAAGTACTATCTCTAGTGAGGCTTCCAATAACTGTCATGCCTACCTAGGACCTCCCCCTGAGGCAAGCGGAGGCGGGAGCCTTTAAGACTGCTCTCTTGGTTCCTGGACACTGGATGTCAGGCCCAGTCAGAGTTCTCCAGAGAACCCTGCTGGACTGTACCTCACCTCTCCCAGATGCTGTAACCAACCCCTTTACTGGCTGTAAGTTACCCCAAAATAAACCTCCTTTTAACTATGTGGAGTTGCTTTGTTAAATCCCCACTTTAAAATTTCATTATCATGAGTGATGATTTTTGAATTCATTTTTTCTCTACCTAGTAGAGAAATCACTGTTCTTGGGATCAGAGGACAAACTATATTTAATTCTACATGTTCATATTTAAATTGATGACATTGAATGAGTTCCTGTGTACATCTTCAGTGTAACCTTCCCATTAAACTACTTTTGAAGATTAATTAAAGGATATTACTAAAAGCCTGCCACTTCTTGTATGTGGTGGTGAAGCTGAGGATAGGCACATACATAGGGGAGTTTGTATGGAATGGGAGTAACATTCAAACCTCACACCTGACAAAACAAAGTTTTGTTTTTGGATACAAACCTATATTGATACAAAAAGTCAATTTCTGGCTTATGCAGAGGGACTAGTCCTGACCCATGCAGGCTCCACAGCTGTTGGTCTAAAGTTCATGAGTTCCCACTAGTTTGGTTCAGTTATCTCTGGAGGTTTCCCCATCATAATCTCAATGCCCTTTGCTCATAGAATTCCTCTTCCCTCTCTTCAGCTGGATTCCTGGAGCTCGGCCTGGTGCTTGGCTGTGAATCTCTGCATCTGCTTCCATTAGTTACTGGATGAAGGCTCTATGATGACAGTTAGGGTATTCACTAATCTGATTATCAGGGTAGGCCAGATCAGGCACTCTCTCCACTACTGCTGGTATTCAAAGCTGGGATCATNCTTGTAGATACCTGGGAACATCTCTAGTACCAGGTTTCTTCCTATCCCCATGATGTCTCCCTCTATCAAGATATTTCTTTCATTGCTCTCCCACTCTGTCTCTGTTCCAGCTTGGTACATGAGATGGCTTTTTGGAGCCTATTACCTATGGTGGACACCTTGCACAGCCTTGGATGCAGGGAGGA
>LZPO01077317.1:0-10034 GCA_001675575.1 Neotoma lepida
TGTGTGTTTTTCTGTAGACCCACTTGGTACACATTATTCACACTTTTTCATAGCATTATCACCATTTTAGACTGTTTTTGAAATAGTCTCTGTTACTATTACTAGTATTCCCCAAGTTCTGTAAATACTTATTATTTGAATTTAGGTTGAATTGCTTGAAGTTATTAGAAAATTATGTTTTTAAAGGAGTTGATTATCCAAAGAAAGTTGTTTATTTTCTACAAGGAAATTTGTAATTTTATAATGGTCTTAGAGTACATACAGTACTATCACTCAATTTTAATTTTTTTAATGCCCTAATATGTTATTTCTGAAATCCAGGAGAGTAATTTTGGTGCATTCATTTATTCTTGTATGTGTTGGATTAATTCTTATACTCTGAAGTATAGCCACAAGATGTTTAATTTATTATTCAAGATGTAACAAAACAGTGATTCTCTTAAAATAATCAGAAATACTGCTTATTGGAACACTTATTGGAAACAGATAAGAATAGATTTTTTTGTTCTTTTGTTATTTTTTTTTTCAAGACAAGGTTTCTCTGTATAGCCTTGGCTGTCCTGGAACTCACTCTGTAGACCAGGCTGGCCTTGAACTCATAGAGATCTACCTGCTTCTGCCTCCTGAGTGCTGGGAGTAAAGCATGAGCCACCACTGCCCAGCAAGAATGACTTTTAAAACTCAACACCAGGCCATGAAATGTGCCTTATTCTAAAAGTTATTTCCCATAGACAAAGTGACATAGACAGTATAGATAGAAAATAATGAGTCTTCCATGTCCACTTCATACAAGATGAAAATCAGTGAGTGTGGCAACTACTTTTCTAGTTCACAACAGAAGTGAGAGATAAGTTTATGAAACAATAATAATTAACATGGAAAAAGTCATGTAAAGATCCAGTAGAAATCAATTGAAGGTGATAATGAGATAGCAGATAGCTAGTAGGAGTTATAATGGAACTATGCTTTCGCTACATACAGACTCCTTGAGAGCGCACAGTATAGAGCCTGACATGATTGCTAACTTTCATTTAAAATTTTTAGATCTTTCAACAACCTCTGTATATCTAAAGATGGATTTTCTAGTGACATCTATGAATAAAATATTCAGTCTCTGTACTAATAGGCTCAGCTTTCTGTGATCTGAAAGCAAGATTGTATCCTCCTGATGGACCTCAGTGCTTCTTTACCTTGCCAAACTTGAGCTCACAAAATGCAGTCTTTAATTCTCACCATAAACTATTTTCTCAGAAAGAATAATAGAGATTTGCCTAACCTCACAACACTACATTTATTTCCTTTTTATCCCTAACTTTTGACCAGAACTGGTAAAAACACCTGTAACATAGAAATCCTCAGTTCCCTGTAGCAAATCAACTACTCTCTTCCCCAGTTGTTTTCTGGCAGCCGTACATTGAGATCCTCATTATCCAGAACCCATCTGCATATTGATTGCAATTAACTAGATATGCACATAAAATTCAAAATAAAATAAAATGGATTAAATGTCTACACAAAATTTAGCTGTAAGAAGACATTCCACATGTTGAATAAACGTTCTGAAATTACATGAATATATGCATGTATAAATTCAAAAAGTAGTAAAATTCAACTTAACTCTAATAACTTAAAATAAAATTATCCTATGTATTTGTTCTAATAGACATGACAGTTTTGTATTTTACCTTTAGGTCTATGATATATTCTTTCTTTGCTTAATTTTAAAGGCAATTACAAATTGTATGGAGTCCCCTTGTACAACAGCTCAACTGAGGTGATTAGCTTCCACTATCATATAGGTTCTTGCTATGAGAACAGACAATTGATTCTCAGTATTTTTCAAAATAAAACATATACTTTTAAACTATGCGTATTTTACTTAATTTTTGTGACATATGTAAGATCTACTTATAGATGACCTTAGATTTAGTGATGACTTTTAGATGCAATACCTGCCTTTGGAATGACCCATGATAAGGATTTGATAAGCTAGATTTAATTAAAACTAAAATTTTCTGATCTGAAAAAGTACTGACAAAAAATAGCAACAACAACAACAAAACAGGAAGAAAGTATTTTGAAGACATATCTGATGAAAGATTTTTATTCAAAATATACACAAGACTTTTAAGAGTCTACAATAAGGAATGAGCAACAAAATAAAGAAGAGACCAAAGTATTTATATACATCTCACTAAAATATACAAATCTTAAGTAAGTATATGAAAAGATGCCCTATTTCATTTATCATCAAGGATATGTAAGGATCTACCATTACATACTTACTATATCATACAAAATTCAGGCTATTGACAGTACCAGTTGCTGGCAAGGCTATGGAGTCACAGGAACTGTAATATGTTGTCTGTAGTTGAAAACTATATTTTCCTTAAAGAAACTGAAAATGTATGTTCATGTTAAAACCTGTTCATAAACATTTATAGCAGCTTTGCTCAATATTGGTCAGATGTAGGCAACCAAGCCCTTCAATGGGTAATTGAACTCATAAAATATGGCATTTAGACAATGGAATGATGTACAATACTAAAAGCTAAACAACCATGCTATGGAACAAATGAAGTAGATTATGAATATTACTAAGAGACAGAAGCCAATCTGAAAGCATATGTGCTGTAATACCACACTGTGAGACACTGTGGGAAAGGCAAACCTAAGGTGCCAGCAATTGATCAGTTATTGCCAAGCCTTTTGGAGAAATGGCCATGAAGAAGCAAAGCAAAGAGGGTTCCTGGGATAATGAAGCTGGTATGTAGTGAACTAAAATAATAATAAATACATTCCATTGTATTCTTGTTCAAAATGTATTTGTAATGATTGGTTTTAAAGTCAGTGTGTCACAAATTAGAATCAATTTAGTAGGGAGCCTTAATTGAAAAATTGTTTTAATTGCNTTAATTGATCTGGGATAACTTACGCCAAATGTAGACAGCTTCAAACAGCAGCCCAGATAAAAGGGGTCATGGCAGAAGGAGGATTATTCATCTCTTGCTTGCTCTCATGTTAATTTACTCTGTTCCTGCTGCTGCTGACTTCTTTGGCTGATATCACAAGTGGTATTTCCAGGCTTCCATCCTTGACTGAGCATGAGTATCTCTCTAGGAACGCTCTATGCTTTCAGAGCAAGATTAAGGGATGCTGAACTACCCAGCTCTGTAGACTGAGAAGCTACGGAATACTTGTCCTCTCCAGTGTGAGAGAGCCACAGCGGGACTATTCTGAATGCTGAAGCACCAAGCCTCAATGCTTGAGCACCTATGAAATCTTTAGTCTCTTGGGAACGACCCCGCTGTTCTTCCTGTCAATGAAAACTGATGTAATAAATTATATACAGTTACACCACACACACACACACACACACACACACACACACACACACACACACACCAGCTTCTCCTATTCTTTGTCCTCTAGAGAATGCTAATAGAGAGTATCACCAAGAGTGAATCCTAATAGGCTTTGTGCAGTAATAACACAGCAATGTAAACTCACCATTTTTAATATATGTACCTCTGTGGTGAGAAATACAGGTAATAAGGGAGGCTTTCTGTGTGTAAAGAGCAAGGAGTAGCCAGAAGATCTCAACTCTTCCCTCCCAGTTTTATGGTGTAGTCTACAATTAAAGTCTATTAAGATATGCAAATTAAATTTAACAAATAATAAGATGAATCTGTAGCTCTGAAGACATGCTGGTGAACTAAACACTTATATGTAATTGAATTTTCCTAAAAACATTCTGTAACATGTACTTTGATAATTTTATACTGAAGAAAGAGGTCTACATACTTTGGGATTATCAGCTGTCAGCGTTAATGTACTTTAATATGTTAAAAACCAGAAATAGCTTATGTTCCACTGGTTATAATAGGACCCTGTGAAGTGTTAGGGAATGGACAGAGTTTTGTTCCAAATTTTCTCATCAGTTGTATTGGACCATAAATTACACCATGTATACCTCTCTACTTTCTCGTGTTTCTTTATTTACTTTTATTTTATTTTATCTTATTGAGATTATAATGTAATTGATATTTTTCTCATCTCATCCTCTCCTCCGAATGTTGCTATATATCCCTCCTCACTCTTCTTCCAATTCTGCTTTTTTTAACTAGTTGTTAATTCATACATAAAAATATGTATATACATATATATTCCTAAATATACCCTGTTCAGTCTATGTAACATTACTTGTGTGTATGTTTTCAAGGCTGACCATTTTGCACTGGATAACCCTTTGTAATGCTTTAAGACATGCTCTAAAAGAGAGAAAACATGTATGGTACTGGAGAACTACCTAACTACTTAGTGCTCATGAAGTCAAGGCTATTGGAGGAGAAACTATGACCACTAGTTTACTAAACCAGTATAATCCAGAATAACACTCTATAAACATTTGTTCTTATACCCGCAGAAGACAAGTGTAGTCTTCAACCCATCAAGAAACCTTCTCCTTGCAACAGACAGAGGCCATTACAGAAAACCACAACCAATTAAAATGCAGAGCTGTACAGACCAGCCCCAATGGATACATCTACCAAACACATATCTGTGGCTCAGGGACATTACTGAAGAGGGATCACAAGGTTGTAAGAGTCTTGACATGCCCATCTTTATCTTATCCAACTCACTCTCAATAGGTCCTACCTCCTACTAACTTAATATATGAATCAAGGTTATGTTTTCATGATGCCAGTCTTGGGGGAACATGTTAAATCCACAGCATATTNCAGGGAGATTATGTCTCTTTGTTCCACTTCTTCATTTTAAAAGTATATATTAAAAGTAGATTTACTTAAGAACACAGACATGAATTCTACTGTAGCTGGCTGATGGATTACCACTTATTCTACTGCATTGTTATCTTTATTAATCAACATTTTATGAAGTAGCAATGTTAACCTCCTTGATAGACANACTCTTTTCATCTCCTCAGTAACAAGAGACAACTTTCAAATTCTAGTCTTTTTCTTATATGTAGGCTCTACATCTCATGTCCGGTTAGCATATGTCATTATGAGAAATATTGGTGTCGACATTCAGGTTCATCTCAATTTGTTTTCTTTTCTGTAATGTTGGATTATCAAGCTTTGATATTGTGACTGTTCTCTAATACTATTACTTAAGAGATTTAGATATTTTAAAATCTATGTTTGATAAGTATTCCTGGCAGTTTGGTTGAAGAATTTTAAAATGTCAAATAAAATTATTTTTTATGAAACTATCAATCTGTTACTTGTTGACAAGTAGAAGTGGCTGTGTGAGTACCACACAGATGCCCTTAATCCTCTGAGCACTGGCTGAGTTTCCTCTCTATATTGTGGTTGCCATCCCTCTCCTCTGCAGGATCCTTCAACTCTTGGCAGTATCTGCCTGCAAGCTGCTATTTTTTTGCATGAGGCCAGGAGAAGAAGGGCTTTGATCATGTCCAGGCAATTATGCAAGCCTTTCTATCATTTGTGTTCTTGTGTAATCTAAATATACTGGAAAAGTTTGTGGCAAACAGAGATGATATTGGACTTTTGACAATCAATAATATGATCCCTAGAGTCTCAGAAGAAGTCATTCATATTCTGTGGGCCCCATAATCTTCATTATAGTATAGATGAACATTTGGAACAGTTCAAAGACTGAACATTGATTGTTGTGCAGCAAGTAACTGTAAGATGGATTTTCTAAATGGTCTTGTTAAATAAAACACAGAGGCAGAGATAGGGGTGAAAGCCTGACAGAGATCAGAGGAATTAGGAACAGCTACCAGCCTCACCTTAGACTGCNGCCGCTGCTCCCAAAATGGAGGGTGTCCCAATTCCTTATACCTCCACATCTATATCCCTTTCTGTTCTGTTCTCCCATTAGCTCTTTCAGCCTAGCTATATCACTTTCTCCTGTCGCCCATCTTTGTAACTTCCTGCCTGTCTGTATAGACCTCCAGAATTCTATAGTTGATGCTGGGATTAAAGGCATGTATCTCCATGCTTGACTGTTCCTAGTGTAACCTGGAACTCTCAGGGATCCAGACAGACCCTGCTTGCTAAGTGATAGAATTAAGGGCGTGTACTAATTTTGCGAGGCTAGTGGCTGACCTTGTTCCTCTGATCTTCAGATAAATTTCATTGGGGGACANAGATAAAATACCACTACAAGTAACTATTTGAATCAATTCTATCTTCAAGACTTCTATGTTGCTAATTCACTTAACATTAAATTGGATACATGCAAGGAAGTTTGAAAAGGTTCCAGGAAATGGCACAAGCAGGAANCACTTCTCATGACACCTTCTCCCATTACTTAAGTTTCTGCTTCCCCAATCTACATATCAGGAGGGATTCCCTATCATATGTTAGTGGTGGAAAAAAAGGTACATATAAGTGGCTTGAATGCTTTGAAGGCACCTACAAGAAGTGAATGGTTGATTCCTTTACATCCACGCTCTAGGAAGTCCCAACCCAGAGAATTCTCAGTAAGTACATGTTTAGATGAGCTGGTGGCCATGTTAGGAACAGCAGATGGCAGTTGACTTTAGGGTGTCAGCCACCAGGAAGAGAATCCTTGATGGGTGAATCTCGGATAGGGAAGGCCTTGAGACCATGGACTCCAGAATGTCTTTCGCTTCTGCTCTGCCTTTACATGTTTGCCACTGCGATTTTTCTCTGGTATCTAGTGCAAATGGGTGTGGGGTGATCTCCACTTCCTNTAAGGTAGTGTGTTTATCTCATGGAAACATCCCATTACATTGGGCATTTTTACCTGTGGATTATTATGAAGATGATTTCTTCATAAGCTGTACTGTCTAAGTGATAGTAATAATGTTATTTTAAATAAAGTTTTGATAATAAAAAATAAAACAAGGAAGTGTCACACAGGTAGAACACATGGGTTTCTATTGAGGAGCTATATAGACTGTGGTTTAGGTTAATGATTAAGAAAAACAATTGAGTCCCAGAAGCCCAGCTAGTTTAAATTCTTTTAATCTTAATGTTGTTGGAAGATGTGTTCACAGGTTTTGGAGTGCAACATATCTGAAACAAAGCTTTGAAAATAACTTAAGGTTAGACTAAATGTTTTTGTTGAATACCTTTGAGGTGAAAAATCCAAAAAGACAAACTAAAGTTTTAGACAGGCACATAGTTGAATGAGGAACATGTTAAGGTCAGGAAACAAGAACAAAGCAGCCCAATTATCGTTAGCCCCCTTTCTTGCTAGGATTGGTTGACGACCAAAGGTGATGACTAATTTTTTATACCCATTTCTGCCCTCAATCTCCAGATATAAAAAAATTATTGATGAGTTAGTATGCACCCTAAAGGTTTAAAATAGAGTTGACTTACTCTTTTTCATATATGAAAGTTTAGATTTGTGATTCCTTTAAGAATCCTTATAAGATTACCTTTCAAGATAAGTAATAAAGTGATTGGTTCTTTCTTTGTAACTGTAAAATACAATCTGTCAGTAAAAGAATATCTTGCTTGCTTACACACTGTTAATCTGTAACAAGTTGCTTGGGTATGAATGTATGTGGGTTCTTGGGATAATTTGTTTTTTGCCTGTAATAAGTAAAATGTTTACTCAAATAAGGGATATGGAAAAAATGCTGTTTTTTACTTGTATTCACTGTAATCATTCACTTGAAAAACAGAATGTAACCACGTTGTAATTGTTACATTGCCTGAAAGAATTTGCTGGGGTATATAAGCTGTAAGGGAAAGAATAAAGATAGAGTTAAAATGAATTAGAAAGAAAACATCAAGAATGAGAGAAGGAAATCACCAGGAAAATAAAGAACAGAGAATGCAAAAGAAAACTAAAGAAAAGGTCTGAAGGAAACCATCAAGACAGCGTGTAAGTGTCTTTTCCCTAACACCCTCAGATAAACAAGTCAGTATACACTGACTCAGTGGATTCCTTTTGAGCCCTGCACTGCTGAGGCTGGCCCCGTAGGCAATGAAATAAGTGTAACATTTGGTCATAGAAAACACTGAAAGAAGTGTGCATTGATGTACACCATGGACTACTGAGAGTGATTTGACTGAACGGTGGCAGCTTGGAAAGAGCAATATGGAAATACCAAAGGAAAAACATGCAGCTAGACTTTTTGTAGTCTACTTTTTGCTGCTGCTATAAGAAAATATCCATGACAGAGCAATATAAAATAATAAAAGTTTATTTTGTTCATAGTACAATCTGATAGGTTCAAGGGAATGGTATTGTAATATAATTGATGTGTAATGAAACTTTCTTGTTGTATCATAATGTAGAGGGAGTTGCATGAGAGACGACAAGCAATGTCTCATTTCTTTTCTTTTAAAGTTCCTAATGTTATCCTCAACACTTGACATGCTCATCTTTATCTTATCCAAATTACTCTCGATAGGTCCCACCTCCTACTAACATTAATATATGAATCAGGGCTACGTTTTTAGGACACCAGTTTTGGGGGAACATGTTCAATCCACAGCATATTTCTCAATTTTGATTTGCTTTTGTCCTANATAAATGTCCCCAGAGGTATTTCTTTTTAAATAAAAGAGGATCCTAACCAGATTAAATATCATCAGTTTGAAAAGGTATTTGCCATTTGAGCTGGAAGCTGTTCTGAAGGCATCACTCTTACACCTCTACAGACTAACAAGATTGACATGGTGTCTTTCTAAACACTCTCTGACTAAAGGTAAACTAAAATTTTGGCACTCACTACCATGGAATTTATTAATCTGACTATTTGATGCATTAAAAGAAACTAGATCAGGTTGTTGAAGACTTAATTGTGGCATAAGCTAAGAGATAACATTGAGTTAGAGATGCTAGCCTAAAAGGTCCATTACATATCTTAGAACAATGAGAGACCAGTTAATTGTCATAAATCACAACAGAAGACCATAAGGTAAATATATACATCTGCTTTAAATAAAATATTTCATACTACATTTGAATATTTTTCTTACCTGCTTCAACATCTTTGTGTTTGATGGTCCTCATAAAGGACACAGTAAGGTTTTACAAAATTAAAAATTGACAATATAGCTGTCTATTTGGTCTCTTTATTTTTCTGTATCAGTGCTTACAAAAGAGGTTGGAGCATTATTTTTAATCATCAAGTAGAAATGTCATTTCAGATTACATAATGAGGATGAGGAAGACTATTTCTAAAATGTCAGCAGCTCACTGAGACAACTTTTACTGTCTACTTGACCAGTTATCCTCATCCAAAGAAAACTAGAGCAAGATGTTGGAGAGATTAAGAATTCCATGGAATGTGTTGTGTAGATTGTATGACTTTTTGTGTTATCTCCTGCTGGCTTCCAGCTTTATGTCACTGTGGGACTTATTTTAATTTTCTTATATTTCTTCTGTCTAGCCCTGTGTCGTGATGTATAACCAGTTTTAGAGTATGTTCCATAGACCTCTGAGAAGGATGTACATTTTGGGTTGTGTTTAATATTCTGTATATGTCTGTCAATTTCTTTTGGTCTATAGTGCCATCTGGCTCCACTGTCTATTTATTTTTCTTGTCAGTCAGAAGACTTTAATATTCTTTATAGTATTCTTTGTAGGGCTGGCTTAGTGGTAACAAGCTCCTTAACCCAATTTTTATCATGGAAAGTTTTTCTTTCTCCCCTAATTATGATATGTAGTTTTGTCAGGATAATAGTCTTGGTTTGTGTCTTTGAAAGTACATTGCTCTGGGCTCTGGCTTTCCAGATTTCCATTGAGAAGTCTGTGATTATTCTGATGATCTTGCCTTTTATGTAATTTTTTTCACTCTTTCAATACCCTTGTCCTATAGATTTATTATTTTAACCACACCATGGTGTGGGGTGTTTCTTTTCTGGTCCTGTTTATTTGTTATGCATATATTTATTTTCTATAGTATTTGTGTCTGGATAAATATCTTTCCCCCAGATTTGGGAATTTTCTTCTAGTGTGTTATTGAAAATAAAGTATTTTCTTTTTTTATTAATTAATTAATTTATTTTTACATTAAAAAGATCTTCCACTCCTTTTACATACCAACCTCAGAT
>LZPO01077323.1:8443-21295 GCA_001675575.1 Neotoma lepida
CACAGGGGGACATAGTGTATTCTTTTTAAACAATATTTTTATTAATTTTTGAGAATTTCATACAGTATTTTAATCATTCATTTCTGGGTCCTCCACCTAACTCCTGTCAGAACCATGCTCACCTCTTTAATNCATCCCCTAGGATTTTCTCTTGGCTAACTATGGCTTCTTGGAAAGCATAATCCCCTATGTAAAGTAGCTGCAATTAAATTAATATATATGAATATATATGCTTATAAAATATTAGGTTTCATATTGTTTTCTCAATAGTATTAGTCATCCCCCATTCCTTTCTCTGCCACAGCCCCACTCCTCTTGTTACTTAAACTCCCCTCTTACTTCTCTTTCCCCTTCACATCACTTGTGTTCTACCATCACCACCCTTAAGCTATTTCTTCCTCTTCCCCCAGCAATGATCTCTTTGTAGTATCCTCCAGTCTCACAATATATTTTTCATAGAAAACTTGGCATATGTAAAAATGTATGCAATACACAGAAATTTACAGCTATTGGACATCATCTGAAGTGAAAAGTCATGCTTATTNCATAATAATTAAAAANAATCTTCACATTGATTCTGGCCCCACTGAGCACTTGTGGTTGTGATGTGGTCTAACTGGGACTGGTAGCCTTAGCAAGCCCTTGTAAAACTCACTGACTTTGTTTCATTTCTGTTGCTTTGGGAAAATACCTTGACGAAGAGTAACTTCTGACAGAAAGGTTTTATTTGCAGTCTGTAATGTGAATTTCTAAATGGTCTTATTAATTAAAAACCCAGAGTCAGTTATTGGGGTAAATTCTGAAAGATCAGAGAAACAGAGCAAGCCACAGCTAACCTCACCTCACCAACTTCTCAGTTGATGCTATTTCCTCAAACTGGAAGCCTCTGAGTCCTCATCTGAATGAATCTCAGCTGAACTGCTGCTCAAAAGCCTCTAACCTTAAAAGCCTAAAAATCTCTAGTTTCTGATCCTCATGCTTTATATACATTTCTGCTTCCTGCCATCACTTCCTGGGATTAAAGGCATGTGTCCTTCCCAAGCAAGGACATGGGATCTCAAGTGTTGGGATTAAAGGTGTGTGCCACCATGCCTGGCTGTTTCCAGTGTGGCCTTGATCTCTGCCTCCCAAGTGATAGGATTAAAGGTGTGTGTACCACCATTTTCTGGCCTGCATGTCTATCTAGTGGCTGTTCTGTTCTCTGACCCCAGGTAAGTTTATTAGGGTGCGCAATATGTTGGGGGACACAATATCACCACAACAGTCCATCATAATAGGAAAGTCAACATGGAAATGACTTAAAGCAGCTACCCTCATTACATCCTCTGTTAAGAGAAGAGAGAAATGAATGCACTCATGCTTTCTTTCTCCACTCTCAGATAACCCAAGAACCAAACCTGAAAAATGGGGCCCTCAACTGTTGACCAACTCTTCCCATATCAGTGAACACAATGAAGGCAATCTCCCACAGACACATCCACAGTCCAACTTGATCTAGACAATCCTTCATTGAGACTCTTTCCAGATGATTCTATTTTGGGTTGTGAGCCTAGCCTTTAATGGCTGAGCAATCTCTCCAGCCCCCAGATGATTCTAGATTGTGTAAAATTGACAATTAAAAATAACCATCACACTGTCAGAGTGCCTTTCAATCCAGGTTAGTCCCTTGACTCTTAGTACAGTGAGCAGAATGGTCCATACTTTTCTCACCAAGGATAAACCATTGGGAAGAGCTTTCTGACAAGGGTGGGGATTGAGTTGTTCTTACTCTAAATGCTTGGGACCAGATGCATTTCGGATCCTGAAGTACCTTTTTATTCATACCTTACAATATTTTCTTAGACATTACCAGTTGAGTAACCTTATACCTAAATTCTAAAGTCTAAGATGCTGCAGATCTGAAACTACTTGAATATTGTACTGGTTCTTAGAAGATTCAAATATTTAAGCATTTTGGTTTTCAGATTTGTGGGTTTGGGATCTTTAATATATAATAGATTTCTCATAAAAATCACCTTACTTAATGAACTTTTGCAGAAGAATAAGTTTATTGAAAATAAAGCAGAAGATACAAGACATGGTCAAATACAATATAAATACACTGAATATTGTTTTAGTGAATACCCACATGTGTATAAAACATTAATTTTTTTGTTAACTCATTGACAAATTTCAAGATACACAGATTGTAAAAGAAAAACTTGCTGAATCTTTACATATTGTGTAAGCTGTTTTATACCACACATAGGTCAGAGTGTAGAAGATTTTTAGCATTCTAGAAGGTTCCCTACCTGATTTCCAGGCAGCAGGTACCCCCAAGTAAAGCTGTTATTATGCTTTATCTCTTTTCAAATTTCACATAAGTAAAATACATGGGATGTGGTAACTTTGGGGATCTAATTCCATGTGCTCATTACATGTATCACTCATTCTTGTTGTCATGTGTATTAATACTTCATTCTTTTTATTGCTGTATATTTCCTTTTATAGTTCTATGCTAGAATGTGTTGATTCTATTTAATATTGCTGAATATTCATGTTTTCTCTAATGTGAGACTACTACAAATGAAGCCGCCACAAACCCTGTTCTATGGATCCATTGGAAAGGAAGGCTGTCCTGTGGGGTAGCGTGGTATACACCCAGCAGAGAGGCTATTTAAGAGTTGGTGTCAGTTTTCTTTCTCAAGTTATTGTGTCTATTAATAATGCAACAAGCAATTCAAGAAATGTCAATTGCCCTATCTTTTCCCAAATACTTTGTATTCTCCTGTTTTTTAGCAAATTCCCCTTAATTTGTATTTCATAAGTAATATAGAGCATAGTTTCATATACTTATTATTTGTGAAATACAAGGTTTGAGAGTTCAGTTTCAAAACTTCCCCCAAGAGACATGCTTATAATGTCATTTTCTTGGGAGGGGAAGCAAGGTAAGAAAAGATAACTAAGTTTACTTAGCTCTGCTATATTGGGATAATTTACATATTCTATCATTATTAATTCTTCTAACAACTACTGGTAGTGGGCTTTTTCCAATCACTCCAAAGCTGGCATATCTAGGAATGGTTGGTTTGATTTTGTAACTCTTTTTATTCTTATGCCTTCATTCTCTTTTGCTCTTAAATAACTTGGAGGTTTGGACATGTCCTTGCTTACGAAGAATAGGAGAATAATAATTATTCTGAAGACTTCTTTGTCACATTTTAAACCCATTTACTACCTAACATTTAGTGGGATAGTCTTTGGCATGCCTTTTGGTTTTGGAAGTTTTACAACAAATCCTCCTCATCTTTGTAATTGAAAGCATCGTGTATTTTCATTTTGAAGGGTGAGCAAACACTCAGCTCCTTTTTCCTGGCTAAGTGAGAAGCTAGGTCCTTGACTTTTCAGATTGCATTATGTGAAGGTAATCAATGACCTGTTTGCTTCATTACTTACTTCCATGTCCTCTCAGCTTCCAGCTCTAGATTAATGAATAGCCTTGTCCCAACTCACAGGGAATCAAATATTTACACTCTTCTTTTTTGCTTCAGGAATCCTTCCTTATCTAGGATTTTCATTTTATGAAAAAATAGCCTCATGTTTACACTTAGACTCATTGACATGTTTAGCCTATTTAAGAACAAAGCTATTGAATGTAAAATCATTTGAGAGAAAAACCAACAGTTTTCTTAGTCTCAGAAGCATTTCATGTAGCGTCTGAGACAGGACTATCTTTGTTTAGTAAAGGTTTTCACTCACTGTGTACAGGGTAATGTGTTCTACATTTCCATTATCTGTTCCTCTTCCATACTTATGAACTCCAAATAAATCAAAACATAAAGTAAAAAAGGAAGTTACATTTTGGCTGAAAATTACAGTGTTCATTTATTTTAAAAAATTAAAACATATCCCAAAATAGCCATAGATCATCCACTGTAGCAGTCAAAAGTGAGATGAACATAATCCAGCATAGTAAATTCAATACATGGAATTACATAAGATTGAGTACTCAGTAGAGAAATAGTTTTTTTTTTTCTTATTTGATTCATCTTTTTTGTTGTGTAGATATATTTAAATGTTACTATTGTTTCAGAATTCTTGCTTACCTTGTGTCAAAATAAAAGCCCATTTCTTTCAGTATGAATTCCTTTCACGGGAAAAGTAAAGCCACTTCCTTCTAGTGGCTTAATAATCATTTCAATTTCTGAAATGTACCAGGTCCAGACTGACTTTTCAGGTCTTCATTACAAATGAATGTATCACCCATGTGTCTGCAGAGTACAGGCATGAACTTCTGAGCTATCTCAGATAATGTCTACCATTGTGGAAGAACTTTAGTGTGTTAACATCATGCATTCAAATTCTGTATTTTCTATGTCAGTATTTCCATATAGTAAAATATTTAATAGCTTGAGATAGTCACACATTAAAACATCTTTTTGTCACATGTGTGAGATTAACACAACTGAGTCACTTGAAAGAATACCTATAGATTTTATGTAGATGTGGTATTCTGTGGTTGGTAATGTCACATACAGATTTAGATAGATGAAATGGCTTGCTCCTACCTTCATGAAGTTGGACTTTCATTTTCATCTTTAAGTAACTTTGTGTAAAGAGTCACCAGCAAATTCTTAGTCTAGAAACCAAAATACCCTGATGTGAGAGCACACAGAGGTATATATGTATCAATTTATTAAGGGGTGCAATGGAGAAACAGACTCACTAATATATAACAAGGAAGACACTGTCACCACTAATCCTGTAGATCCAGCTGCCGCTATCCTTTCCTTCTGCCCCAGGCGGGAAGAGGACCAACTGCAAGCTGGTTCAAGCTGCTTGACTTGGTCTTGACCACCCAAGAGAGCACAAGTGCACCCCTTCCTCAGTTTTAACCAGTCAGGTATACAGAAAGGGTAATGCCCATCGGAACAGAAAACCCAAAGGTCATTGGCTGGACAGAACAAATTCCCACAATAATGCCCAGTTCCTTCTTTGGAAGGACAATGATTCTAGATATTCAGCTTACTTATTCTCAATCCAATCTCATCTGAAATAACAGAACTAGATTTTCACTAAGACAGAATAGGACAGGCTAAGAAGATGACTCGGGAGTAATAGTCCTTGATGAGCAAGTGAGAGGACCTGAATTCAAATCCATAGAATCCAAGTGAAAACTGGGCATGGCCACATGTGCCTCCTATATCCCAGTGCTGTGGTAGGAGTGTCAGAGAACAGAGGGCCAATGGGGCTTGCTGGCTCCAACTAGCACCAGTCTCAATAAAAGACTCTGTCTCAAGAAATAATAGGGAGACTGATAGAGCAGGATACCTGGTATCCTCTTCTGGTCTCCTCATGCTCATCTTGTGTGCACACAAACAAAATTATTAAAAAACTAAAAATAATAGAACCAGGAAAGAAAAAACAAACAAACAAACAAACAAAAACCACCTAAACTAAACTAAACCCAGAGGACAGGAAGAAAGTGGATTACTCAGTGACCAAACATCATGTTTGAGTTTATGCTCACTCTGTGGGAGATATTTCTAAGATGTTATTTTAGACGCATGTGAATAGATTTTCTGATACCTGTGCTTTGGTGGGACAGGTTGTGATTGGGTGAGCCAAAGTTGTGGTTTCCTAGAAGAAGCAACAAGAGAGAAAAATGGCCATGACAGAAGGTGTGAACTTCATTTAGAGAAAAGATCTTATATTCCTGTGGAGTTGATGTCTTAGTCCATACAAAGCTGCAGAAGAGGAAATGTGACTTCTCTATATCTCCTGATTAACTTTGAGGTTTCTAACAATGTGAAATATTAAATATTCCATTAATAATGCAACTCTCATAGAGGCATGCTTATATGTGTTACTTCAGACTGCAGATATCATCTGGTAGGAACAAAAGATGAAATACCAATCAAAATGGAACACAGTTGGGAGGAGAATCATCATGCTCATACCTCTGTAACATGATCTAAGGTTTTTGAATCAAATCACACTCTATGGAATATGAGAGTAGGGCAATGAAGACAAGACTAAGCCAACCAGTAAATGATAAATAACTGATATATCACTTCCACAAATTCACTAGAAAATCATATCAGCTCATATTACAATAGTTCTAGAAGCCTATCTGGTAATACTTTTCTATCCTTATTTGTTTGTTTATTCAACAATGTTTAAGCACTAGCTATGTACCAGCTCCTTCACTCAGAATAGAATTCTAGACTGTAGGATATCAATAGAGTTTTCTCTCAGTTTCTATAGAAGACTGACTCCAGGATGCTGTGTAGACACCAAAATTCACATATGTTGCATTAATTTTTAAAATCCCTTTGCATATAAGCCATACACTTCATCTTGATACTGTATATCATCTCCCCGTCACTCACAGGACCTATCACAATGTAAATGTGTCATTGGAGGCCACAGCATAAGTCAATGTTTGTGCTATGTATAAGATATTTTGAAAATGTGGGAAAAGTTCAGAGATAAGCTGATAGAAGAAAACTGTGAAAATATTCTGTCCAAGTAAGAGTCAAGCTATTGGGTGAAATTATTAAGGCAACTCCACATACTTAAGAGGTTTATTTAAGGATTTAGGGCAACTTACAGCAAGTAAAGGGGTTGGTCACAGGGTCTAGGAGAGGTGAGGTGCAATCCAGCGCCGTTCTCTGGAGAACTCTGCTTGGTCCACCATTCAGCTTCCAGGATCCAGGAACGAAGAGGGCCGGATGGATCTCAGTCTTAAAGGCTCTGTCTTGGCCCGCCCCAGTGGGAGGTCCTAGGTAGGTGTGGCAGTTACTCAGTAAGGGTTGTGCTTCCAGGTCAAAGCTGGAACTGCTGCCCACTACATCATGCCAATGGATGACAAAAGAATAAAGGAAGATATTCCAGGCTGCAGGGACTCAACAGAAAAGGCTAAGAATTTATTTTAAGGTGTGACTTGAGATGCTTATCTATCTATCTATCTATCTATCTATCTATCTATC
Source organism: Neotoma lepida (assembly GCA_001675575.1). Classification (NCBI taxonomy): domain Eukaryota; kingdom Metazoa; phylum Chordata; class Mammalia; order Rodentia; family Cricetidae; genus Neotoma; species Neotoma lepida. Next base: position 15,415 of record LZPO01077323.1, read on the forward strand.
TATCTATCTATCTATCATCTTTCTTTCTCCCCCCTTTTCTTAAAAATAGATTCTTTTCTAATATAATATACCCTTATTACAATTTTCCCACCTCCCCTCCCATCTGGATCAACTCCATTTCTGTCTCTCATTAGAAAATAAGAGGCTTCTAAAAGATAATAACCAAACATGAGCAAATAAAGTATAATAAGATAAAACAAAAACCATGACATCAAAATTGGACAAGGCAAACCACCAGAANGAAAAGAACCCCAAGAGAAGGAGCAAGAATCAGAGACCAACTAGTTCACACACTTATCCCTTTCTACCACTCTGGATTCAGTCTAGGGCTCTCTTTCTTGTCCTTCTCTCAATTTTAAGGAGTTAGTCCACTCTACTTATTTTATACTTAAATTGTTTCACTAAGTATAATGGAAGAAAATAATACAAAAGATGCAAACTATGAAGTTCTTTTGCTTTAGCTGCTCACAAACAGAGTATTAACCTGAGGTATAAAGGCAGTGTATCTAAAAGCAGATATGGTAATATATACTTNTAATTCCTCCAATCAGGAGTCTGAGGCAGGAGGATTACAAGTTTAAGGACAGAAATAATTGGTTTTAATATGACAGTAGTTTTATAATCTACATCCAGATTGCATTTGGCCAAGAAATCTGAATTTTATACAAGTATCCCAATGCATCTAGTAAGATTCTGTCAGACATCCATCTTTCCATCCCTCTGTCCCCTCATTTTTTCCTTCTCTTCCTTCTCCTCTCCCTCGTTTCCTATTCTTTATCTTCTTCCATTATGACCAGCCATTGGAGTGCTACCTGGCCCATCCATCAATAATGTCACCAGAGTCAGAAAAGCCTACCTTGGGTAGAATTTTTTCTCTCATGTGAGGTATTTGGATAGTGGACTACATTGAAGTAGTCTGTATTAGCAAGAGTGAAACTGTCTTGAGTAAACTGTCTTTCTAAGAGTTTCCTCCTTAAGGGGTTGGAAAGCTATCTATTATATTTAAGGAATTTACCAAGTAATAAATGAAACTACCTCATGTCAAAAACATCTTCTCAAGAGCCTCAAAAATATCTAAGAAAACAGTTCTCAGAGGTCAGTACATGAATATCATATGGCAGATTTGCTGGAGTTCAACACCATGATTTCCTCTTGATCAGCCTGGGGTAGGGCCAGGGATTCTAGGAACCTCCAGGAGCTGGTGGTCCTTATAGGGATGGCACATTGGAATCCTAAGCTGTTATGAAGTGGTCTCACTTCTCAGCTGCAGCTGTTTCCTGTGCTTCCTTCTGAATCCAAACTTCTGAGATGCCAATGGCAGAGGTAAAGTGCACTGAAGTGGTTTTCAAGCTGTGCAGAGGTGCAGGCTTTCTGAATGCACACCAATGGAAACAGGAAGGCAGGATGTGAAGCTCACATGAGAAGAGAGCACAGTCCCAAATAAACTACATTTGAAATTTCAGGTTTTCCCAGATGCTAAGTTAATTTAATTTTTTCAACATTAGGAGTAGTCAATATTATCTTTCCACAAGAGCCCCAAAAAGAGCACTGAAAAGGGTCCTCCTGAAGCCAGTCAGTTTTTAACACATTAAAGGCGGGTAATTCTAGTTGAATAGAAGGAAGGAGCTCAAGCATCTGTAACCCTTAAATATGACAGGCTGTACTCTAAGTGGTCCCACCCAACACACACTGGGAAGACTCAGCTAGAAAATTTGAATATGAGTGAAAGAGATTTTAAGACTCTGTAATCCAGTTAACATCATCCTGGCTTCTGGAGAGCTCACAAAAACAGGTTAAAGATAGAAACAAGCCTGTTTCAAATGGTCTACAGGAAGTGGGGGTGGTGGGGACAAATTNTGAGGTGTCCAGTAAAATTCTGCTTGCTTACCATGAGAGAGTGATGCCAGGAGGGCAGAGAAACTGGGTGCCTATAGATTTGTGTAAGAATTTGGCTTCTACAGATTTCTTTATGGGTGTGTATATGAAACTGACTAAAAGTCAGAAAAACCAGCCTTAGAAGTAATATTCATTCACCATTCTGGTCTCTCCCAGGCAGTTATGTATACTCTTAAGTAAAAATAAGAGATGGGTCAGCTTCGAGCCTTTCCCATGACTTGGATCAACTGTCAAGGTCCAACAACGACTCACACCAGGAAATCTCTGCTAACTTTTCTTGAAGGTACAAGCATGTGTCTGGCAGGCTGCATGGCTCTCGGTTGCCCTCTGCAGGGACAAACATTGGAAGCCGTGTGTGAGGAAGACTCCAGAGACTTGCAGACCTTGGAAAGATGTATAGGCATGTGGCAATAAATTTCAAAGCCCGTCTGCCTCTTTAAGGGCCTATCCGTTGTGGGTGATTTAACTAGCAGGCAATATTTTCAGGAACCAACTTTAGTGCTTCAGAAGTGCAGGGCAGTTGCTGACTTGGGAAAATGGGGTAATTCAGGCCTGGGACCCACAGAAGGATGATCATTATTTTTCCCTTCCCCCGCATTGGAAGGCTCCAGCTTTTGGGGTGTGATCCTATGATAAATCACATTGAAACAAAATAGCATGTGTAAGCACACATACACAAACACCTCTCGTTTTTATACATTTAGCACTTATGCCGGTGGAACTAATGAAAAGCAGATTGGTCAAAGCAACTAGAAAATCAATTTGCAAGCGCTTTCCTGCTCAGGTTTTTGACAATGCATAGCTCTTCTCCGTGATGTGAGAGTCTCACAGTGATTTTTCAAATGAGTTTTTCTTTATGGAGGAAATGAAGACACTTTCTGTGGGTCATACACAATAATAAAAAGTGGCCTATTTCTTCAAATCAATGCTCTCCCTGGCTTCCAGTCTCAAGGCCAATGTAAAAGAATTTTATAGTTCTCTTCCATGAGGCTTTTGCTGGGAAATTGAAATGGTCAGTTGAAAAAGGAGGTATGTTCCTTAGAGTGCATTCATAAATTAATATTGATCAACTCTTGAGGTATTTTATAACTTCATGGTGACCTCACACTTTGTCATTTCCTCCCATATTACTATGGCTGGAAACTGGGAAGCTTGCTATATAAATAGACATTCAAAGACAGGACAAAGATGGGTCTGGGGAGCTGGCTTAGTCAGTGAAGTACTTGCAAGGTCCTTCTGAGAGCCTGAGTTCAATCTCCAGATGCCACATTTAAAACAAAAACAAAAAGTATTATGAAACACCCATGTAATCTCTGTATTAGAGACATAAAAACAAATGAATTCCTAAGGCTCTGTGGACAGCAAGACTAGCCCACTTGGTAAGAGACTCTGTCTCAGAAAGAAGTAGATGGCCCTGAGGAACAATAGCCAAGGTTTTCCTCTGACTTCCATGTACATGTACCAGTACATGTGTACACATACAAGCATGTACACACAGAAAGAGAGACTGAACAAAGACTATGATCTGATGAATGCACATTTTGTATCACCACATTAGCAGGAGCAAGTATAGAAAGAATATGTGCAGGAGACATCTCAGAAATAAATGCAAATCTACACTTGTGCTTGTTGAATACATATGAAAGCATGACCAGTCAGTTGAGTAGGATTGTTATGATATTTGTGGGGCAAACATTCACATACGGGCCAATGTATCACATTGTTGGTTTCATTCACTGCAAGCATGGTTTCATTCACTGCAACCACTTTGGGGCTCAATTTCTCTGTGAATAATGAACTTGAGTGATGTTAGCATTTCAAACTGTATTCTACAGAAAGACAAATCCCATTGGCTGTGTATGCTGAGCCCTTAAAAGAGTTCTGCCATGAAATAGCTGTGACAAAAATCTACACAAGTGACTTGAACCTCTTTATCATCACCAAACTCTTCAGGCTTCTGTAAACCACGGAGCAATGTGAGTTTCCAAGAGGTGGTGTAATAAGCCATTTCCCTGTGACACGCCATCTTTTTACCTGGTATCACTATGCAAACACTAAATATGATTATTATTCATGCTTTTTACAGCTCTAAATTTCTAGGAACTTCAGCTGACACGATAGGCTGCTGAGTGATTGTAGAATGGAAGCATACAGTTAACCATTCAGTGTGGATCACAATAGTTTTGGTTTTCCTTTCCAAAATATCAAATAAAATTATTGCTTTATTCATTTTTAATGGTCCTAAAGAAACATAAAGAGGAAAAGGACATCATTATTAAAATGAGAAGTGTCCAGATACTTGTAAGACACTGCAAGTGAATCTGATATTAAATGAGTAGGATCTGATGGCTGATTCAGCAGCACTCTACTCTTTAGTAAAAGACAACATGTTACCTAACTAGAAAATTTAGACTTTTTCTTATTTTTAACTTCCCACACTACTAAACGTCAAAACATGCCAAGTCAGGCAGGTCTAAAGCACAGAGCATGACATTCACTTTGGTTCTTTACAGCTAAGGGAGAAAAGGTGCAGTATACAGAGGTGAGCCAGAGAATTCAAGAGTTAAAGCACAATGCAGAAAAGGTAAATGAGAAAGAATTTATCTCTAAGTCCTGGGAAGAGTAAGTAGAGGTTGGGGTTCCCAGTGATGTCTTTAAGTGAAGCATTACTAGTCAGCAAAAGTGGACCAGCTGGTCGCCATAGTCATTGAGGAAGGAAGGGCAAAACTGTCTTTGCACTGCAGTCCTGAGGATTTGTTTTGGATGGGGGTGGAGTTTTTGTTTTGATTTGGTTTGATTTTTGCCACGATTTCAGTTGCTTACTGTGATGCTCAGTGGTAGTTGTTGATTTGACAGATCTAGAATTACTTGGGGATGGGCCTCTGAGCATGCCTGTGGGGGAATTCCTGACCACATTCCTTGAGGTAGGAAAACCTGGATGGGAACCTGGTATGTATAAATGGAGAAATATACTTTAATTTTCAATTTGTGATCATGAAAATAAAATTTATGAGCATTAACCATAATTAATATTTAATAGTTTTTAAAATTAGGTTTGCCTGATTTCAAAAGCCATATACTGTGGGTGATGCCACCCCCGGCCCTGGATTGTATGGGAAAGCAAGCTAAACAAATCATCTGGACCAGTCCAGTAAACAATGCTCCCCCATGGCCTCTGCTTCAGTTCCTGACTTCAGGTTCTTACCTTGAGTTCCTGCCTTGGTTTCTCTCTATAATGAAATGTAACTTTAAGTCAAGTGAAACTTTCCAATCCAAGTTGCTTTTGGTTTCAATGTTTATCACAACAAGAGAAACCTAATTATTACACATAGTCATATAACAATGCAATATATATTAGGCTTACGTTTAATAGTATGTTGACAGATTATGCAGTATTTGAAGTATACATACATGCATAAATTCACATAAAAATTACAATACACACAAATACACATATTGTTATTTTACATATAATATATATACATAATAATACAATTTCTCACGTATTTTTTCAATAGCATTTTTTCTTTTTTCCAAGTACTGACAGCAATCCTACATCACATTAGTGATGTGCTACCTCTGGTGTCATAAGAATCCTTCTCTTGTATCAGGGTCAAGATAATCCAGGTTTTCTGTGTTTCAGACTTTTCTACACTAATCAACAATAATCATATTTCTTCTCGGGGTAAAAGCTAACATGAAAAATAGAGTGTTCTCATTCTTTATGTTTAAAAGTATTGAAATTCAATCTGTAAAATATGCCTCCAATATTCTTTTTCATATTGTTTTCTGTTTCAAATTACAGATTTTTCAGAAATTGAAAAATCCTAGAAATCTGACCCTGCTTGAGTTTCTGATGGGCAGCTGACAAATGTTTCCAGTAGCCTTTTTGCTGTTTCCTTTAATGTTTTCTATCTTCTTGGGATTTTCCCCTGAATGTTGTGCTGCTGTGGAGCACTGAAGTTTTGCTTTCATGGAAACATCA
>LZPO01077324.1:0-12806 GCA_001675575.1 Neotoma lepida
CACATGCATACACACACACTCATACACACACTCAAGCACATGTACACACACCCATGCACAGGCACATACATGCACATACACAGATATACACACATGCACATGCACACACACACACACACATGCACATGCACATGCACGCACACACACTCATACACACACTCAAGCACATGTACACACACCCATGCACAGGCACATACATGCACATACACAGATATACACACATACACAAACATACACACATACACACACATACAAACACATGCACACACACAAACACACAAATAATATAATAAAAGAAATTCAATCTTTTTGTGCTAAGAATCAGCAACAACAACTATAATGACTATATATAAAAAAGCAAGCACTTAGATTTTATTTGAGAGGGTGGAAATCCTGTTTATTAGGATGGGAAAAGCAATGATTTTAGACTCATAAGATCAGACTTGAAAATATTCTCAAACACAAAGATGTATAAAATTTCTGAATATCACAAAATTTAGCTTTCATTTTCCTTTTCTATAAAATATAAATAATAATATCAAGTACTCTTTAGAAGAATTCATTACAGATAAATTTCTTAATTTTCTGGACCATTGCCTGATAGACAGACACTATACACTGACTGTTGATTTCCCTTTTTACATCTGGGATTGGAAACACTTCTGATTTTCTCTACTTAACATAAACTTTCTTGTTGTTATATAGAAACAAGAAAATGNGTTACAACCCCTTTCCCCCATACTGTTCAAAGTGAAGCCTTCTATCCCAATAAATTATTCTTTAAGGTTAAAGTTAGTGTTCTACTTTTATTTCATTTATTACACAGAAACAAAACAACATGTAGTATGCTGTTGTTTGTATATATAGAGAAACAATTTTTGCAGAATTTCCCAATGCTGCTTAAAAAGTTAACAGCTGTTGGCAACAGAATTTCATCTCACATTTTAATTTTACAACATCACAGCATAGCATATGTGCTGGCCCTCTGGGTGTGAACTTGTCAACAGTTCATCAAAGAGCAGCTATGCTCCTAATGGTAGATCAGAAACAATTAATCCTGAAGATGAAGCTACAATAATCTCACTATTAATGGTGGTGTGTGTGTGTGTGTGTGTGTGTGTGTGTGTGTGTGTGTGTGTGTATTTAACTGAATAAAGTAATTCAGGATTTTATTCCAATTTCAAGTGTATAAATTAATTTTGTAATGTTGTTCAACTTTATAAGTTTTAATATCCAGATATAACTTGGTGTTTTTATAGGCACTGAAAAAATAGATATATGTGCCAGGGGAGCAAAGCCATAAAATATAAATTTACATGCTATAGAGAAAAAAAATTACAGGTTCTAGCAAAGACTATCACTCCTTGGTTCATCTTGAAAAGTTGCATTTTTTTTCCATGACTCACTTACACCATCTACAAAGTAGGCAATGATCATGGTACCAAGTTTAGGAGGTTGGATTGAGAATTGAGATAAAATTTGAAAACACTTAAGTATATTTTCTAATGCCATGTAAGTTTTCCAAATATATGTCTTGACTTTTATATGATAATATAATGTTGAATAAATATTACAATTCTGTTTAAACCTCTTCTGGATAGAATAAACTTCTATCCAGTCAAACATAGGTTTTAAACACTAGCTGTGACATCTACCCTTTCTCTTAGACATTGATTTGCTCTATATTGAATCTTAAGTTGTCAGCACCTTGGGGCTTTGCTGGAGGATGCAGATAGATTTTCTGTTATCTATTTGTTTCAACATTTATGGTGATACAGAGTAATGTCTACAAAGCATTCCTGTCCAAAAAACTAAAATCTGAGTTTGATTAAGCCTCTTATTACTCTGTCATGCAGAATTTTTTCATGAACGTATTTTAAAACGTGTAACTACTTATTATACCTTTTTACCTGTTTTGATGGGATTTGAAGTGAGTAGAATTTTATAAAGCTTTAAAAGTTTCAGTGACAACTGAAATAGAGCAGTAAACATATGTAAGAGATAAAAACNTCAGCACTGTAAAAGATAATAAAAAGAGAAGTTTCTGTAACACATCTTAGCTTGTTAGAGAAAGGATCTGGTCAGGTTTGCACAGGTTCATGGAGAAGATTCTTATTTAGTGTTTGATTACCATGAAGACTAGACATGAACATGGAGGGTAGTGTGTTTGATGTGTGGTAAATGACCAGGTGAAGGGTAATGGTTGGGTGAGGGTATCCATGCACATTTGAAAAGGGTAATTATTTAGAGCTAGGCATATGGGGCAGAGGGAAAGATAGGCTAAGCACAAGGCTGATACTAATCAAAGAAACAACTATTTTTCATTGAAAATCACTCTATATGAAATGAAACATTTTGACTTTTTGTTTTGGATCTTACATAAGGTAATGGGACTCTGAATTAACCTCCATTTGGAGCTGGTAGTTTTTACCATCAGTGTTTTTGCCTTCCTTAAAACCTCTTATTTTCTGGGTTATTTCTCATACGTAGGAATGTCCACATATCTTATAGGAGAGAAAAAAACAATGGTCACAAAATACTCAAATACAGCAAAAACACCTTGAAAATAATCCCAGTTCTTTGCCAAATAAAATAAAATATAAATTTTTTTACTGAATTGAAAATATTTTAATTTGAAAATTTGGGTTTGCTCCTCTTTAAGCAGGGAAAAAGCAGGGGTGTGTGTGTGTGTGTGTGTGTGTGTGTGTGTGTGTNGTTTGCTCCTCTTTAAGCAGGGAAAAAGCAGGGGTATGTGTATGAAATAATGTATGTGTTTGTGTGTGTATATGTGTGGGGGGAATGTGTGTGTACATATATGTGTGTGTATGATTGTATGTATGTATGTTTGCATAGGAGTGTTTTTATGGGTATATGTATGTGTGTGTGGCTGTGTTTATGATTGTGTTGTGTGTATGTGTATGTGTGTGTGACTGTGTGACTATGTGTGTGTGAGTGTGTGTGTGTGTGTGTGTGAATATGTGTATGAGTATCTGAGTGTAAATTATCACATTTATGTTATCTCTTTGTGAATTCTAGAAGAATTCAGTCCTAAAAATAATCCCTGATGTGTTGTGTGTCTAACCATGTTTCAAAATGACTGGAATCATTTCATATTATCAGGTTTCTAACTTACTCTCTTCCCAAGTTGTTCATNTTATTTCCTTTATACTTCCTCCTTCTCTTGGCTTTAGGAATAGTGAGCAATGACTTTTGTTACCATTTTACACATTTGGGGTATGTTCTGTAATTTGGATGTTTAATTTCACACAAAAATTAATTATTAGTCAGGGGATGAAGGGATGGGTGCCCACATTTTAGTATTCCTCATCCCAACAATAATACATAGCTGTATTAATGTTCTAGTATTAATGAAGCATCAATGGGGTCACAGAGATTTTGAGTGTCCTCTGGCTTCTACTCTAGTTTCAATATAGATTGTCATGCTACATAGAGTACAGACTAGATACAGTAAAAGAACAAGTTTAATTAGAGCATGGAAGGAGGCAAGAATACACTCTCTAAAAATGATTGGGCCTTGCTGAGCAGCAATGACTGCAATCCAGGCAGGAATGGAACTTGCATTTTTCCTTTTTGTTTTATTCTCTNTCCTCCGCCTTCCCCAATGTGGAAACATCCAGGAAAAAAGAGCCGTGCTTCTCTTGAAAGCCATCCCCCCTTCAGAATCAGCTCATTATCAACAGGTGCATGCCATGAAAGAAGATGCATAAGGGCGTAAATATCCTTAAAGTTACAAACTTTACAAGGGCCAATTGTAACACTATGTTCATGTTCACCTGATGGGGAAGTTGCAGAAGCTTGTCTGAGCAGAGCCAGCTAGAGTCCACTGCTATCACCTATGGCTTTTTATATTCTGATTTGGGGCCCTGGAATGGCAGAGATGGAGGAACAGTGAACACCTATCTTTGCATACNGTTTTGAGGGTCCTGTGATCCAGCTGGAGTGACCACAACCAATAAAACAATNGGCACTCCTCTCAGGTTGACTGGTGTTTCAGGTCTGTAACATAAATTAATTCTCCCTGTGGACTATGTATCTACCCCCATTTAGAAATAGTTTTCTTTGTGTAGCAGAGCTTTTATGTTCCCAGATCATATATGGACTTAGTGAGGTAAGGTTCATTTTGAATAAGAGTAAGTTGGAGTCTATTTACTGAGCCGCATCTCTCTTTCCCTAGGAAACCAACAAACAACACAAAGGTTAAAATGAAAACTTAGCTTGTATTTAAATTTACAAGATCTCTCTTTGGTTAGTTTAAGTGACTGAGACAAAAAGTCTATGAAAATGCCATTGAGTTTGATTCTTCGTTGGCCAAATACTTGTGGGCATGGGATCTACCTTGAGAAGAAGTTAATATACTCTGAGAGGATCCGTGGGAGAAAACTGATAATATAACTTCTGGTTTCTTAAGTCTAGTGAAGGATGTCTAAGGAAAATGTAAATTTTATGTATAAGGGCCATGTTATTACTCACATTTTAAAACAATTATGTGCATGGAGTTATATGTGTATATGAACCACAGTCTCAGTGCCTATAGAGGGCAGAAGTCAATGGGGATAATGTTAAGATGAGGACACCATGTGGATGTTGGACCTGAAGTCTAAGTCCTCTGAAAGAGAAGTGCTGTGATCTGCAGAACAAACTCACCAGTACTTGCTTCTTTATTTCTTATTTTAGTTTATCTAAAATTTCTTAAAAGAAACACCGTTAATGGTAACCTTTGTTCAAAATTCAAATGGTTATTTTTTGTCTTGTTTTGTTTTGTTTGAATGCTCTCTTCCTATTATGAGTTATACTGTTTTACCATTTCAAAGAAAGTTCTGCATCCAGGGCTGCCTATTTCCATTTAGCCTTGCATGCTGAGATGGTGGGATGAAGGCACAGGTCAGTTCACATTAGGCATTCTGGTCAGTGGGTAACACTTGGTCATGACTTTCACCCCCACTCTCTTCATAGATGTTTCAAAGGTCCCTATAGCCTTCTCCAGTGGGAATCTATGGTGACTAAAGGCTTTATATTATGAGACTCGGATACAAGCATGGAAACTGTCATTGGTCAGGTTTTGCACTACAGAAACTCACCCTTGATATTCACCTTACAAATGGCTGAGTACACTAGTGATACAGCNGCCATCTCCTAGGCTAGCTCCACCAGCATCAGTGGACCACCAGAATAAGTAGCATAGATGCTCTTCTAGATGGACCNGCCTGCCCTCACGCATTTGAAGANGACATCTGGGTTGCTCCCCAGCAGACCTGCCACTTTTCTGACAATTTCCAGAGGTGTTTCTTTGTCAATCTAGAGCAATGGTTCTCAACCCATGGGTCATGGCCCCTTTGAGGTCACATATTGGATATCCTGCGTATCAGATAGTTGTATTATGATTCATAACAGTAGCAAAATTACAGTTATGAAGTGGCAATGAAATAATTTCATGCTTGAGGTCACCACAANATGAAGAAGTGTGTTAAAGGGTTGCAGCATTAGGACAGTTGAGAACTGCTGCTCTAAAGTATAAAACCAGCCTCAACTTTGTTGGCTTTGGCTAACCAAGAGGAAGATATAACAATTACCACCAGCTGAGCCATTCCCACTGCCTTGGCCTCTAGCCACATGACTAACCTAAGGGGCTCTTCTCCACACACAAAGACCTAGCTCCACAAAGTGAATGCACCTCCAAGTCAGGCAATGATCCTCACAGAAAAAGGCTCAATCAAGGTCCCTTTCACAAAGACGACTGTCAGGAAGCTTCTAGCAGAATTCAGCACTCTGCTTGTAGAACCTACATGGGTTCTGTTCATCTGCCAGTGTGGTACAGAGGAAGATGGGCCGCAACAGACTGTACTATGCAGAATTCATCCGTATCTGGCAGAATACCCAGCCAGCTTGGTGACAATATGATCACTTAGCTTTAGATACTTCACCATCACTCTTATTTTTATGACTGTTGGGAAAGCTTCATATCCAAGCAGGATTGTTTTTTCCTAACAAATATCCAGTTGGGTCATGCTGTCAAAAGTGAACATCTGACCTGTGGTTTCCAACAGACCTGTAATACCTGTAATACCATCTCATTTGAGTCTATTTCTGGGGTTGGGTAGTTTTCCAGGCAGTCCCCCAGATCTGTGAACCACCGAGGACAGGTTCTCTGGCTTAGCTGGGGTTGAGGGTACAGATTGGTCTTCTGCTCTGGTGTAAACACCATTCTCCACTGAGCCTTCTCAAATTCCCAATAAAGGAAAATATCAGACTTGCTTTAATGATGGTTTTGATCAATGAAGTTCTTACATCTAACATTACTGGCCCAATATGGGGCCAAGATGGTTCTGAATTTTAGCCTTAACAGAAGCATAGCCTACCATGATTCCAGTAGAATAATTGGATATCTGTTTCTTTATTAATTNTCTCCTAAGAGAATTGACTTATTTTGACTCCCTCTTCCACTCTGGCTGTGTCACTGTTGTGGTGACACAAGCAGCCTGCTCAGCTTAAATTCAGCAAACTTTTCGAATGTGATTTAGTGTCTTCTGGAGCCNGAAGGTAAACACACACAGGCCAGACAATATTTCATACTGGAATATTCCCTGTCCTCCTCTGTTATGAAGACTGATCTTCATAGAGGTAGTGGCACTCTATTCTCTAAATTGTTTTAAGATTTCCTTGTGGCTGGCTTAAGTCAATAGAGCAATGTACTGCACCTTTTGAAAAATCTCCTGTCTTGCCTCTCAATACTCTCCATTTCTTTTCTCTTTTTCATTTTAAGCAAGAGAACTCACCGGCCTACACTGTATAGTTATCTGTGATCTATTGGTCCAACTGTACTGGATTAATGCCAGATTTCAGCACTTAGCTCCCCACTGGCGAACTACTTTCCCACCAGTGGTTAAAAAATGATCACTTTTACGCTTAAGCACACACATTGACATCTCCCGTCTTAAATTCTTCTGAAAAAAGAAGAAAAATAGCTAGAGAAGTCTACCATAGCAGCCCCCTCTGGCACGAATTCAAAAGTAAAAGANCATGTACGATTTCAGTCAAAACCAACTGGTTCAGAAAAGTTCAGGTACTTCAGAAGTTAACAGAGGGCTCGCTTTGGTCCCGTCAGGATTGATATTCCTATCTGCCCAGTTTGCTTGTACTCAGTTCAGCTGTTTTGTTATTACTTATAGAAAAGGTAGCCTCAGCTGGAAAGCGGAATCATATCAGAGGCCATTTTTTAGAGGAGTTTAATGATGATATTTCAGGGGGACAAAAGAAAAAGAGTGCCCCCTCAGGATTGCTTTAAAATCCATAAAGCCAGGGTTTGAAAAGAACATGATTGGAATGCAGCACGAAACCTATCCTTAACAATTCCCTTTCATTGAATGGCTTCCTGGTTGTTCTTTAAATGGCAACCCTTCATAGTATAGGGCATCTTGGTGGAAAAATGGCAGTTTTCCCATGAAACTAAGGCTATGAGTTTTACACAAAGAAACTCAATACATTATTTTCTTTCTTTCCTGTTTTTAGAAGGTGTTTTAAATTTTGGCTATGAGTTTTCTGTTTTCTTTTTAAGGGCACATTGGATTTTGAAAATGCCAAATGGACTTAAAATAATAAAGACTAATAGTTTTTTTTCCTTTATGTTTTCACTATAAATATGCTAGGTAACAACTCCACCATTGATCATTCCCAAACCTTTCAATTTTTAAGTGGAAGATGAAAATACAAATGGAAATACTAGACTACTCTTGCTCTCTGAGGGACTTATAAGTATACAAACAAAAATACAGATCATTTTGGTCAGAACTTAGTCAAAATCATTTGTGGAAGTGATTTTAGCTATTTGTAAAGAAAGTCTAAACTCTAAGACTCAGCATAAAAATGAGGGCATGTATATTAACTAATACACAGGTAAGGGTAAAAATAGTGTTGAAAACGTGCTGCGCTGTATGAGAAAGATCATCAATGCAGAATGAGCTTGAGAAGAAAGTTAAATGAACTCTCAGAAACAAGTATTCTTGTGTAGAAATTTAACAAGTGAAATTCATGCCTTGAGTCTTGGTTTAATGTTTTAATATTTCAGATATGAGTATTCATATAAGTCCTTGTCAACAGAGAACCCTGAATTTCCACAATGAATTAAAGGGAGCTCACATTTGAATGACAGTAGGACAAACAGAAACCAAGAGACTAGGGAGAAGAAAGAAGAAGAGAGAAACAGGACAGTACTCTCTTACACAATGGGTGACAATGGAAGAAACCCTGCCACAAGCTGCCTCCCTGGAGGGCTAAGGCCAAGGGAGTGAAAAGTGAAGAGGGAAAATTAAAATACAGAAACAACCACCCAACCAACCAACAAGAACCTGTGAACTTTGCAAGATTTTTATTAATTTTCTACACCAGTTTCAGTAGAGTGATTGATGGAAGATTAAAAACGTACACAAATGTTGAGGGGCAATAATTAAATATGATCATGTAGAATTATATTTGGGGAAGTGGTTCAGAATAATGTGACAACAGGAATTCTGAGATACCCTGAGGTAGTCTGACTATTCAGAGTAGAAAGGCCTCAAGAACAGATATAGGTATTCTTTCTAAGAAACCAACAATATTTAATAATAAATGATTAGCAAATTAAATGAAATAACTACAATTATACCATAAATTAAAACATATTTTAGTTAATAATAAGTGAATTAATTGACAAAGAAGACACTAACCCACGTAAATAAAGTAGTAAAACATTACCAACTTAAAACACCACTGGAGATTTGCTTTGCAAAACTAACTATGAAGAGAATAACTCCACGTTAGAGAGGGGGTGGAGGAGAATATGAAACAGAAAAGAAAATTGATAATTCCACATTTTTTAAGCATCATGGGGAATTAAATAAAGGTTGTTGGGGGGATAAGTCTTAAAATATTTTTATAGAATAGGAGAGTACAAAAGCAAACCCTGAAATGAGATTCAGTGTTCAGTGGTGTCTGCTCAGGTCTTGTCTGAGGTTGGGATGAGTTAGTATTCCTGCACATTGTAACTACATTGTCAACATGTGGTCTTCCTGGAGCGGAGGCAGCTGTTCCTGTCACTTCACCGTCGGCACCCTATTGATTTAGAAAAAAATTGTTTGTCTTCTTTTTCAGTCTTTGGCAAAAAAAAAAAAATAATAAAAAAAGGAAATTATATACATACTAGAGAAAACATTGGTATTTGTCAAGGTTACTCAGTCATATAAGCTTGCTTTCCTTTTCCTGACTGGGACCTGACTGAGACACAAAAAAATCTTAGACAAACAGAAGTCCTTATGACCCTTAATATTTTTCCAGTTGTTACTGATTGGAAAAAGAACTGTAAATATTTCTTTTTAAGTCACATTGACATTTTGAGTAGAGACTGCTAATAATAGTAGGGCATTTAATTCCCAGGTGGCATCTACTATATTAGTGTACCTTGGATGAGTTATATTGTGGTTTAAGACAATTTTGAGGAAATTGGCTTATATACCACAATTTAAACAATAAAGTCGGGTATGGTGCTATCTAAATATCTAGTACTTAATTGGTAAATGTACGCAGATCAGGAGTCCTTGGACATCTTTGGTCATGCAGCTAATTTGAGGCCAGTCTGGGCCTACGGGGGACCTTGACTCAAGCCAGAACAAAATAAATGAACATATGAACACAAAACTATTGTTACAGAAAATTATCTCATTACGTGTACACACAGCACATACTGATTCATGAGGAAAATAATCACATTAAGTACCATGATAAGTTCTCTAAATTTAGTCTATGTTTTTGAATGTTTGTTATCCATGTTTCTTTGCATGCCAAAGAAGTTTTTTTTTTTTTTTTTCAATTAAGCAAAAGTCATCCAGCCTCTGCTGTTCTAAACTGTGCACGTGAATTTATCTTACATAAAACCAATCTGAAGCTGGACTTCATAAAAGCAGAATATAGTACTGTAAGGTCCCTCTATTATTTTTTATGTATATCATAAAATTCCAAATCTTACACTGTAAGGATGAAAACTATTGGTAGCAAATATATCTGAAAAAGTTGTAGTACCTAGGAAGTTGCAAATTAGGCTCCACTATGAGAAAAGGGCTTATTAAAACAAAACATACGCCTTGCTTTCTAAAATATATCAGATCTGTTTGACTTTTCTCATACAATAGTGCCTGTGTTGAGCAGTTTAGAGGCTTTCAATCTGGAACCCAGACTTTAACCTTTTGCAGTTAGGAATTCCTAAATGCAGGTGTCTTCTTGCCTCAAGCTGCACTAAAATCTAGGTTTGGCAGCTTGAGGCAGATTTGGCTATCAGTTCTACACTTTTTTTATTAAGAAAAATTTCCCTTCATTTTACACACCAATCAAAGATCCCCCTCTTACCTCCTCCCATCCCCTCACCCCCCACTTCCCCTCAACAAGAAAGCAAGGCCTCCCATGGAGAGGCACATTCAGTAGAGGCAAGACCAAGCCCCTCCCCCTGCCTCAGGGCTACATGAGATGTCCCATCATAGGTAGTGGGCTTTTTTTTTATTATTATTTTACTTAAATATATAGACATCCCCTTAGATATTTTAAAATGTCTCATTTTTATCTGTTTAACTATTATTTTCATAATACATGCACCTGCCCAATCAAATAAGATCTTATTAGTACCCATAGCATCACACTACCTCTGCAACTTGTCAGAATTTAAAGATTGTTTTTCTTTGATTCTAATATGTGATAACATGATAAAACTGTTTTTTGTTAACTTTAAAGCCACTCCATAAATAGAAGTAAACAAATTCTCATAAATGCTTGTCTGTTTATATATTTAGTAAGTTTATCAAATATTTAGAAATATACATGCACTTTGATTTGCATTTCCCTGATGATTAAGGATGTTCAGCAGTTCCTTAAATGTCTTTTGGCCATTTGGTTATTCTGTTGAGAATTCTCTGTTTAGATCTGTAGCTCATTTTTTAAATGGAATTGTTTGGTATTTTGCTGTCTAGTTTCTTGAGTTATTTATATATTTTGGAGATCAATCTTCTGTTAGATGTGGGGTTTTTCCCATTCTGTAGGCTGTTGTTTTGTCTTATTTACTGGGTTCTTTGCCTTACAGAAGCTTTTTAGTGTCAGCAGGTCCCATTTATTATTTGTTGCTCTCAGTGTCTGTGCTGCTGGTGTTATATTTAGGAAGTAGTCTCCTTTGCCAATGCATTCTAGGCTACTTCCAACTTTCTCCCTACAAGGTTCAGGTCTTTGATCCACTTGGATTTGAGTTTTGTTCATGACTATAGATATGGATCTTCTACATGTTGACATCCAGTTATGCCAGCACTATTTTTTGAAGATGCTTTCTTTTTTTCCATTGTACAGAAACAACTCTAAGATACCATCTTACACCTATCAGAATGGCTAAGATCAAAATCACTGATGACAGCTTATGTTGGAGAGGATGTGGAGCAAGGGGAACACTCCTCCACTGTTGGTGGGAGTGCAAACTTGTATAGTCACTTTGAAATCAGTATGGTGACTTCTCAGAAAATTGGGAATCAATCTACCTCAAGACTCAAGGATACCACTCTTGGGCATATACTCAAGGAATGCTCTATCATACCACAAGGACATATCCTCAACTATGTTCATAGCAGCATTATTTGTAATAGCCAGAACTGGAAACAACCTAGATGCCCCTCAACCAAAGAATGGATAAAGAAAATATACATATACACAACGGAGTATTACTCAGCTGTAAAACACAATGACATCATGAAATTTGCAGGTAAATGGGTGGAACTAGAAAATATCATCTTGAGAGAGGCAATCCAAACTCAGAAAGAAAAATATGGTATGTAGTCACTCATAAATGGATACTAGATGTAAAGCAAAGGAAAAGCTGACTACAACCCACAGCTCCAGAGAAGCTAGGAAACAAGGAGGACCCTACGAGGGACACATGGACTACCTTGGGAAGGGAAACAGAGGAGCTCTCCATGAGTAAACTGGGGATGATGTGGGGGCAATAGAGGAGAGGGGATGAGGGATGAAAACATGAGGGAATGGGATGGTTGAGTTGAGGGAGGGACAGAGTGGGGAAGCAATGAAAGAGTTATCTTGATAGAGGGAAACATTATGGGGTAAGGGAGAAACCTGGTGCTAGGGAAATTTCCAGGAATCCACAAAGATGACCCCAGATTAGACTACTAGCAATAGTGGAGTTGGTACCTGAATTGGCCTACCCTGGTGCTAAGATTGGTGAATACTCTAACTGTCATCATAGAGCCTTCATCCAGTAACTGATGGAAGTAGATGCAGATATCCAAAGAGGCCAAGCTCTGGGAGTCCAACTGAAGAGAGGGAAATGGGATTATATAAACAAGGGGGGGGTCAAGATCATGAGTGGAAAATCTACAAAGACAACTGAACTAAGCTCATAGAAACTCACAAAGTTTAAACCAACAGCTGTGGACCTGCATGAGACCAGACTAGACCCTCTGCATACAGGAGACAGTTGTGTAGCTGGTTCTGTTTGAGGGACCCCTAGCAGTGTGATCAGGATCTATCCCTGGTGCATGAACTGACTTGTGGATTTCATTATCATGGTGGGACACCTTGCTCAACCTTGATGCAAGGAGGAGGGTCTTGGTCCTGCCTCAATTTAATGTACCAGGCTTCGCTGTCCTCCCATGGGAGGAGTTACCCTTTTGGAGGAGGAGATGGGGGTTGGGTTGGGATGGAAGGCAGTGGAGGGGAGAGGGAGATCTGTGGTTGGCATGTAAAAATGAATATTTTTTTAAAATAGAAAAAAA
>LZPO01077325.1:7535-21247 GCA_001675575.1 Neotoma lepida
AGGAGGAGGGATAAGAGGAAGATCTGTGGTTGGTATGTAAAATAAAAAAATTTAAAAAAAAAACAATTCCATCTCCTAAACATGCTGTTCTCTTGAGACTTCCTGCTCCTTATGGCTGCTGTTGGGGACATGCAGTCATCCCATGCTGCCTGATGACTCGTGAACTCTTTCCTCCTCCTCCTCCTCTGCCTTAGCAGAGAAGCCACTCTGCCTGATGACTTTCGAACATTTTCCTCCCTTTGGCCCAGCCTAAAGAAGCCACTTGGCTCTGCAATGTTGCTCTGTTTTCTTTCTTCCCTCCCTTCAAAATACACCTCACCCTCCTACAGACTCAGCCTTGGAAAAGAGAGTCCCAGACCTCTGGCCTCGGTCCTGCAATGGTTCCTTCTCCAGGCTCTCAGACAGAGACAATTGTGCTTTGAAGAAGAAAGATAAAGAATCATAATTATCTTCATCAGCTTCAACGTCAACTTAGATTCTCTATTGTATTTTAGGATCGTGAAGACCTTTAGACTTAACCGGTTTCTCTACCTGGTGAAAAGAAAGAGACTAAGGTATAGGTATAAGTGCCTATCGCTGTGTAATAAACTGTTGTGGTTCTGATATGAAATGCTCCCCAAGGATGCATATGTCCATGTCCTGAGCCACAGCTGGTGTCTCTATTAAAAGGCAATTGGATCACAGGGTCTTTAGCATCACCAACGATCAACGATGATTTCAGTGCCAAATGGACTTTTAGGAAGTGTGGCCCAACTGGAAGAAGAGGGTCAGAGAGGGGGAAGAAAGAGAGAGAGAGAATTTTGTCACAGAACTCATTTTATTCATTTTCTCCTTTAAGCCTCAATCCCAGTGTAACATTGTTTGGATGTGTTTCCTTGGTTACTATATCATACTCTTACTCTTGTGATTCTCTCGCTGTCTCTCTCTCTGTTTATCTCTGTCTCTGTCTCTCTGTCTCTCTCTCTCACACAGAGTACCTAATAGGTTTAAAAAGTTATTTTCACAATAAGTTGCTAAATGTTAAATTATAAAACATCTCTAAGAAAAACAGATGGAGGCATTTGTAAACCTTTTCTTTTTACTTTATATTTGAGTCAATTTGTATAGTTTAAAACAATGACCATTTACTTACATTCAAAAGAATGGATTTTAAACTACCTGTCCTTATGCATAACATCTTTTTCGATATGCATTTTTAATTTCCCATATAATATCAAATCCACCTCCTGCTCCCTCCATTCCAATTCCTCCTAGAGAGGCTACCCATGCTGCAGTAGATGGTTCCCCCCAACACATATGTACACACAGCAGAACCAAGTGAACTTCATCAGCTTAAAAGCAGAACACATGAATTCGGAAGGGAGTAGTGGTGGGGAGGGGTGTATTTTATCCCATATGTTTTCCCTTTCTGTGCTTGGCAGCTCCCATGAGGTAAGTGGCCTCCCTAAAACCCCACTGGTGGGATATTTTGCTTCATTTTAGGCTTAAAATAATGGAACAATTCAACCATAGCTGGGAAACATAAGACAAAGTTTGAAGATGTTCCAGCTCAACCATCCTGTTCCCTTATGTTCTCATTCCCAATCCCCTACCTTCTATTGCTCCCCTTCACCTCCAGTTTATNCATGGAGATATAATCTATTTCCTCTTCCCAGGGTTATCCATTCGTCCCTCTAATTTATTTATTTTCTTTAAAAGGTTTTATTTTTCATTTTACATACCAATCCCAGTTCCCTCTTCCTCCTCTTCTCCCCCCTACCTCCCCTAATCCCACCCCTATCTACTCTTCAGAGATAGTAAAGCCTCACTTGGGGAGTCAACCAAGTCTGGCATACTAAGTTGAGGCAGGAACAAATCCCTCCCCCCTATGTCAAGGTTGAGCAAGGTTTCCAATCCTAGGGAATGTGTTCCAAAATGCCATTTCATGCACCTGGTAAAAGTAGTTCTGGTCCCACTGCTAGGGGCTCCCCAAACTAATCTAGCCACATAGCTGTCACCTACATTCAGAGGACCTAGTTTGGTCCCATACATGTTCCCCTGCTGACAGGCCAGAGTTCAGAGTCCATGAGCTCCCACCAGCGTGGGTCAGCTGTCTCTGTGATTTTCCCCATCATGATCTTGACCTCACTTGCTCCTGTGATCCCTCCTCCTTCCCTTCGACTGAAATATAGGAGCTCAGCCCAGTGCTTGGTTGTGGATCACTGCATCTGCTTCCATCACTTACTGGATGTAGGTTCTATGATGACAATTAGGGTAGTCACTAATCTTATTATAGGGAAGGTAAATTCGGGCACCCTCTCCATTATTGCTAGTAGTCTTAGTTGGTGTCATCCTTGTGGGTTCCTGGGGATTTCTCTAGCACCAGGTTTCTCCCTAACCCCCTAATGGTTCGCTCTACCAAGATATCTCTTTCATTGCTCTCCCTCTCCATCCCTCCCTCACTCGGCCATCTCAGCCCCTCTTGTTTCCATCCCCATCTCTTCCCTTCTACCCTCTACCAGTTTACCCAGGAGATCTTAACTATTTTCCTTCCTGGGGCCCTCCATGTATGTCCCTCTTAGGGTCATCTTTTTTACCTAGCTTCTCCGGGGTTGTGGATTGTAGCCTGGTTATCTTTTGCTTTACATCTACTATCCACTTATGAGTGAGTACATATTGTGTTTGTCTTTCTGGATTTGTGTTACCTCACTCAGGATGATTCTTTCTAGTTCCATCCATTTGCTTACAAATTTCATGATGTCATTGTTTTTTTACTGCTGAGTAATACTCTGTTGTGTAAATGTACCACATTCCTTATTCATTCTTCAGTTGAGGGGCATCTAGGTTGTTTCCTGGTTCTGGCTATTACAAATAATGCTGCTATGAACATGATTGAACAAGTGGCCTTGTGGTATGATTGAGCTTATTTGGGTATATACGCAACAGCGATATTGCTGGGTTTTGAAGTAGGTTTATTCACAATTTTCTGATAAACTGCCATACTGATTTCCAGAGTGGCTGAACAAGTTTGCACTCCCACCAGCAGTGGAGGAATGTTCTCCTTACTCCACATCCTCTCCAACATAGGCTGTTGCTGTGGAATGTCTTTCTGAATGCTGTGAATATGTATTGCTCCAATTGGTTAATAGATAAAGAAAGCTACATTGGCCTATGGCAGGGCAGAATGGAGCCAGGCAGGAGATCCAAAAGGGATAGAGAAAGGAAAAGGTAGGGTCAGGAGAGACGCCAGCCCACCAGCCCAAGGAGCAACAAGATACCAGCTGACTGGTAATGCCACAGCCACGTGGCAACAAATAGATGATTAGAAATGGGTTCATTTAAAATGAGCAAGAAGCCTGAGCCATAGGCCACACAGTTTGTAATTAATCTAAACCTCTGTGTGTTTACTTGGGACCGAGCAGCTTTGGGACTGGGTGGGATGCAGGAAAACTTCCGTCTACAGGCTGTTAGTTAGCATTTTTGATCTTAGCCATTCCGACAGGTGTAAGATGGTATCTCAGAGTCATTTTGATTTGCATTCCCCCGATGGCTAAGGATGTTAAACAATTCCTTAAATGTCTTTCAGCCATTAGAGATTCTCATATTGAGAATTCTCTGTTTAGCTCTGTACTCCATTTTTCAATTAGATTATTTGGTATTTTGATCTTTAGTTTCTTAAGTTCTTTACATATTTTGCAGATCAGACCTCTGTCAGATGTGAGGTTGGTAAAGATCTTTTCTCATTCTGTAGGCTGCTGTTTTGTCTTGTTGACCATGTCCTTTGCCTTACATAAGCCTCTTAGTTTTAGGAGATCCCATTTATTAATTGCTGCTCTCAGTGTCTGTGTTACTGGTGTAATATTTAGGAAATGGTCTTCTGTGCCAATGTGTTCGAGGCTGCTTCCTATTTTCTCTTCTGTCATGTTCTGTGTAGCAGAACATGGATTTATGTTGAGGTCTTTGATCCATTTGAACTTGAATTTTGTGCGTGGGGATAGATATGGATCTATTTGCATTCTTCTACACATGACATTCAGTTATGCCAGCACCATTTGTTGAAGATGCTTTCTTTTTTCCATTGTATAATTTTAGCTTCTTTGTCAAAAATTCAGGTATTCATAGGTGTTTGGATTAATGTCAGGGTCTTTTACTCAATTCCATTGATCCATGTGTCTGATTTTATGCCAATACCATGCTGTTTTTATTACTATAGCTCTATAGTAATAAATAAATAAATAAATAAATAAATAAATAAATGAATGAATGAATGAATAAATCCTTGAAGTCAAGGATAGTGATGCCTCTGGAAGTTCCTTTATTGTACAGGATTGTTTTGGCTATCCTGGGTTTTTGTTTTTCCATATGAAGTTGAGTACTGTTCTTTCAAGGTCTGTGAAGAATTTTGTTGGGATTCTGATGGGGGTCTGCCATCTTGACTTTTATGTCATTTTTTTCTGTCTCTAACCATGTCTAATAGCAATGTTATTTTCATAGACTTCACAATATTTCAATAGTTTATGTTTAGGTATTTTTAAAGTTATAGTTACTGTAGAATCAGGTTTTCATTTTTTAAAAAAAGTATGTCAAGTCTAGAAACACTGAGAGTGTGACCTAGGATATTAAGTGTTTCTGATAATTTTCCAAGCTCCATATTACTTGGTACAAAAACATTGCAATCAAAGGAAGAAGACAGAGTCAATTAGAGATTCTCTAGAGAGCTCAGGACAATGTAGCAAATGTCCTGCATACATGCTTCCAACCTGTTTCTCCCTAACCTGATCAATGCACCCCACCCACCCAGCCATGCTGCAGGTGAGAATGCTCTTAGTATAGTGTGCTAAGAAATGCTGCTCATCTCTCAGGGGTTAAATAAAAGATAAAACCATGCCTTCTTGGGTCCATCATCTCAANTGATGGAGGTTCATTTTATTCCTAAAACTTCTTCATGGTGCTAGGCACCATAATAGCAACGCCAGTGATAAGGTTTGAATGTGAAATGTTCTCCACAATTTCATATGCTTGAATCCCAATTGGTGACACAGTTTTGGGAAATTGTAAAAACTACTAGGAGTTGGAGCAGGAGGAAGTAAGTTACTGGAGGCTGAGTCCAGTACAAGCTGATCCTCCTTTGACCCTCTCTCTTCTACCCAATTCACCCAGATATGTAAGTTCTTCCATTCCCAGTTTCAATTATGTCCAGATAGCATGCTTTTCCCACCATAGTTTCTAGTCTTTCAAACCAGGAGTCAAAATAAATCTTTCCATCTTTAAGTTTCTTCTTTCAGGTATTTTGTCTCAGCAAAGAAAAAAAGTAGTCGTTACAGTCAGGGTAGGAGTTTTGTGCTTGGTGTGTGACAGTCCTGCTGAAGGGTCCATACAAGTGGGTATGGTCAAAAATCTTGCCTTAATTACATGTGTATCTTCAAATTACAAACATGGAGATACAACTCACTAGTTTCCATGGGTTTGCTCAAACCTATACAGCTTGTCATCATAAACAGGATAGACATTACCTACAAGAAAACTCAATTAACTTCAGTAAACACAATTCTATCCTCAAAACATTTCCCTTGCCAGTTTTTGTTTCTCAGATTTGTTCTCCTATATCCACATCTTTGTGTAGAAATCAGTATGCCTCAGAGGCTTAAGGTGATGATATGATCACAATGATTTTTATTTAGATTCTTCAACACACCACTGAAAAATCAAGAGAAAATAAAAAATGTCTTATAGCCATGTTGCATATGTCATCCTGGATACACGGCAGTATCCTGATGCTGCAGACAACTGCTTAGTTGTTCATTTTATTTTATTTTATTTTATTTTATTTTATTTTATTTTATTTTTTTAAAAGGAGCCTTTTAAGAGTTAAAAGTGAGCCATATTCTAGTTACACCATTTAGAAAATGGAAAAGAACACTTTGGCAAGCTTCCTATAATTTCTAATAACCTTGGAAAACTTGTATTCTGGGGAGGGTTGTTGGTAGGAAACAAGGCATAGAGAATCAATTTGGGATGGCATTAATTGGAGGCCAGTACACACTAAATATACTGCCACTCTGTTTCACACCAGCTCCTCCTACAGAGAACATGGTAGAAAAGAAGAAATGCCTTGGCAACCTTCTGGGTGAATCCCTGTGGAAGGCCCCAGAAGCACATGCTCTCAGGACATGCACATTTATCAAATGACTTGCACAATTTTTTCTTGGTTGATATTATAGGCATGACACAATTACTAGATTTAGTAATTCCTTGTTGCAGGGACTATCCATTTCCCTATGTGATGGACTGATGCATATTACATTAACTCTAACATCTGGGGCTCTACACCCACTCCCACCAAAAGATTTACCGAGACACAAAAATACAACTTTCCCCCTTGTCTCAATGTAAATCTGCTTTACTTTCCTACAATTTGTGTTCCCTTTCTCTCTCTGTAGCACTCAAAAGACTTTTCTGATCAAGGAAAGCAAGAAAGTGCTTGATTTACACCCTCATTTTGTCTATGCTTGTATTTTACTTTCCATCTTCACATTTCTTCCTGAAAACAAGATGAGTGAGGGGAGATGGATGGACTATCTATTTTCCTCTCAATCTCCCAAGTCTTCAGAGAAGCACCAATCACTATTCAAGTTGTCAAGAATTCTATCAAGATCCAGGAGCAGGGCTCACAAGAGCACAACAGCATATGGTTCTTACATTAGATCCAGGGTCTGGGGGCCACTTCATCTTTTGGTAGAGCTAAGAGAACCGGCAGAGAATATGATGGTCATACGTCTTCTGGGACCACTGTCTTCTTATCGCACCTGCTCGCATAAATGCCTTCTGCCATTATTATTCTTGTTGCCTGAGAGTCTTCAGTTGGCAGTTGTGTTTTGCTGCTCTCTCTTAGTTCCTTTTATTCTTGCTGTTCAACCTTGTGTGTAGGATCTTTCTCCTAAAGCAAACATCCATGGTAAAGGGCTCAACTTCTTAGGCAGTGTTCTCAATCTTGCTTGTTTATAGAGTTGCTATAGAAAGGGGCAACAGGGAAGCTAGAGAGGGCCATTCACAGACAGCCTTTAATTGTCTGGCAGGCAATGCCATAGTTATCGTGAATGATTAATACATGTCCTGAACTAAAGGGGGCAGACATTATGTTAGCCCTTTACTTATTTATTTTTATCATATGAGAATCTGTGAGACAAGTTGTGAAATCTGTGCCACAGTTGCAGTGCCTCTTGACTTTGTTTTCAAAATAAGCCATAAATGTGGATTTCCTTATAAATTCTTCCTACTTGTAAATATTGGCATCTAACTCACGTGTTTTCAGAAGTGCAGTATAAACAGGCCAGAAGCCATCTGTGAGGTTGATGAAACTGTTGGGCTGACAGAGCCACCTCTGGTTTGGAACTCTGTTTTTCATTTGGCTTGCCAGAAAAATGCCAGGGAAGTTTGTCAAGATCACACCTTTTAAACAGTGTTTCCTCTTCACTGGACTTCTGGATCTGTGTTTTCCTGAGTACTCTAAGGAGGCTAAGGCCTCTCCTGAATCTTCTCATCCATTTCGTTCCAATTAATCAAATGTTTCATTGAGCATCTCTGGCAAGTGAGATGCCATACAAGATGCTGTCACGTCTCAAAAGGCAAGTTTGTTACTGAGAACAGAATAGGGTGCTGCAAAATTTCTTAGAACTAGTGGCAGTTTAAAAAGTAAATTAAGGTTTTGTTTCTCATGTGTAGTATAGAAGGAAATAACTTATACCCATAGTCTCAGAAACACTTTCCACTATGATTCTGTCACCCCTAGGGTGGTGAACTGGACCTCATGGCACATGATAGCACAAGGTCTACTCACTATCGTTGGCCGTGCTATAAGTCTGTTCCGAGCCTGAGCTGCCTGTGTGGGTTCAGTGGTCCTTCTCTTTGTGACTGAGTATCTGAAATTAATGGACTCTGTTTACTGTGACAAAACAAACAAAAAACTAAAGAAGACATGTGAGATTTCCATTGGCTCTTTACAGAAGTGCCATGGCTCGTGTTTCCAGTCAAATTCTGTCAGCCACAGCCAATCCCACAATCCCAATTTAGAGACAAAGGACGGTGGTGAATGAGAACACCCATGTGTGATTGATGGCTACTAACAGTCTTTGCTACTTTTCATTCCCCCAAATAGAATTAAACTATCTATCCATTCTTTCTGTTTTCATCCCTTACTCACTAATTCAGACAAAAGGAATGAAAATGTTTGGGAAATGCTGCTTTAGGTAGGGAGTACTCACATATCACTCAGCAAAAACATGTAAACAAACAATGTATTGGCACAAAGGAAACCTGAATGGAGTTGTAATGTGGTGTTACTTAAAATCACTGAGAAAGTCTTAAATTTTTTTTTTGCATTTAAATAGTGTTGCTGGAGGACCAGACTGAGTCTTGGCTAGGCACACTCAACAAAATACTAATTGCATAAGATGGCCTCCCTGAAGCAGAGCAAAGGTTCAGAATGTTGAACTCCTGAAAGACGGCCTGGAGAGGTGTCTCAACTTTCAAGAGTGTTTGTTGCTCTTCCAGAGGACCAGAATTTGGTTCTAAAAATTGGCTGATTCAAAACTGCCTGTATCTCCAAGAGTTATGATCCTCTCTTCTGGGTCCTGTGTGTACCTGCACTTAACATGGCAGACTCACAAAGACACATACACATACCTAAGAATAAAAAATAACTTTTAAAAGCTAATTCCTGAGAGAGATTTCATCCTAAAAGTTGTGTGAAACCCAGTATCTCCCAGATAAAAAGTCTCATCTAACATTTCACATTGCCAGGGTATATGGATCCATAACGTGGACTCTAGCAAATGTAAACACTTCAGTCACCTCCTTCCATCCATATTCAGAGTAGGGTTTTCTAGTTATTTCATTTTTGGGTTATGCCCAGGATATATCCGTAAAATATCATTTTGTTCAGCATGATTTTAATTTCTTCTGATTAAATTTTTCTTTTCTATAGAAAACTCTAAAAACATGAACTATTTTAAAGTACTAACAACTCATCATTCATGAGCCTCTCAACTTATTATTAACATTATAATAATAACATTATAAGCTTTCAGTGATATCGAGGTAAATAGAAACAAACTTTCCAAATATACAAGGAAAGGAGAGAATTTTCATTTCTGTTTTGAAAAATGAAACTTATAGATTTGATTTTATATGATTATTAAACTTCATCTATCATTAGCATTGTTACTCTTTTTCAATATGTTTAACAGCTACATGATGGTCTATTTTAAGGGGTTATCAAAATTTATTTAAATAATTCCCTGGATATTAATGTAAATTATTTACCCTTATAAAAAGGATCTTGACACACACTTTAATAAATAAATTTCTGAAAAAGCATACAATTGTTTCTCAAGGACAAACTATTAATACAAACATTATTGATTAAAAGCAGTTCAAATTTGGAAACTGGAGAGATGGTTCAGTCAGCAAAGCACTTTCCATACAAAAGGAAGACATGGGTTTGAATCCTAAAGATCACATAAAGCCAGGAGTGAAATCACATATCTATAATCAAGTGTCCTATGACATTGTGGGATGTTCATATAAGAGAATGTCTGGAAATTCGTAGGCCAGAGAACAATAAAAAACAGATTTGTCTCAAACAAGTTACAGGGTGATGGCAGACACCCAAAACTGTTCTCTGATCTGCACACACACTGTGACACACATACCACCTCCCCCACATACACACCCAATACATATGTATATACATACATGTAGTTATAGAAAATGGTTGCCCAGGTCTTGAGAGTTTTCATAATTAACAAGTTACTCTGCAGAAAGGTTGCAGTGATCTGCACGCCTAGGGATGCTCTCTCTGCCAGTAGCATTCAGTCATCTCAGGCCCTGCATACTCTTGGAAATCACTGAAGTTCCAGAGCTTTGCTCACGCTGTGCGAGGTATAGACTGATATGTATCATATCATAAATTAAATCTGAGAATATTATAAATATTTACATAGCAATTGTTTTAAAATAATAGTAAACATTTGTTAATAAAAATAATCCCCAATAACTATATTTTCTAAACCATAAATTATTGAAGGAACTGGTATACTTACTGCTTTACAGCTGTGTTATGTCCAGGCCAACAAAAAGCAACTGATTCCCTTATATCTGCAAGTCAATTGCTTGTGGTTAAAATCCTAGAGCATCCTGATACACACCGCCATGGAGCTGGGGAAGAGAACTACCCAAGAAGCTCTTCATAGAATTGTCAATAAATCTTAGTACTACTCAGAACTCAACAAGTGGTGGTGTGGTGTGTGCTTTGATTACAATATGAAATCTGAAATGAAGATCCTGTACTCTCTTACATTAAAATAGAGTTTTTGAATTCTGTACTTAAATATGTCTCATACTCACTCATGATTGGGTAAAATCTTACATTTATCATTTAATATTAGCATTTTTGAGAGTTCTATGGGCATTCTAATTTTTGACATATTTCCTTGGGTCAATCACAATCCCTTGAAAACTTTAATTTTATCATCTGTTGAGAATTCTGTCAGCTGTTTTCCTTGGAACCACAGCCTTCTTTTCCTTATTGCAAGAAAATGTCTGCAAATATCTAGACTCAGACACCAGTGTCTGTCTGTCTATCTTTCACATGAAGACTCTTGTTCTATAACAAAAGGACTAGTCCTGTTGGTATCTTACCCACTATAGGAGCATTTAGCCCAGAGATGATTGTCACCCTGAAGCATGTAGCAGAAGAACTTTAAATGTTGTTCCTCACTTATGACACTAAACAATTCCTTGCATGCAGGTTGAGTAAAATTAGTAATTTTTATTATTTCCCTAAGGACTTTCTTGGATGAAACTGTCTTTTACCCTCTGCAAGTAAGCAGCAGTAGATGATGTATTTACAACTAATACAGTTGGTTTACACTGTCTTGGTTTGTGCTGAGGCACCATTACTTTTGCACTGTCAACATAAATTCCACCACAGTGAAAAGGTAAATAGCAAACATTTCTATGAAAATAGTGTTTATCTGAGGGCTCCTGAAAGGGAGACAAGTGGCTGTTCCTGGGCTATCATCTTCATGATGTGCGTATTCATCTCCTTCTTCCTGGAGTGAACAGAGCAGCGGAAGCTGAAAGAATTATTTTTTTTCTCCTTCCTCTCCCCTAACAATAATTGCTATTTAATTCTGCTTACCTTAAAAACCACAATCAAACTTCTCAGCTGACAGCAGAAAGATACAGGTTCTTGAATTCGAAGAGAAACAGATGAGTTGGTAAACACACTTTTACTTTTAAAGATACTTATTATTTATATGCTTAAAGCACAAATTAGTTTGGTAGAGAACATCTCCTGCCTGTTTTATTTCGATATGCCTCAAAATGACAATGGGATGCTCATCAATTAATTCATTTAGAGAGCCATACACCACGAGAAATAAATTATTTGTCCTCTGGAGCTTGTCACAAGGGGATTTTTAAGAAACCATTAAACAGAAAGGCAACTGCTCATCTCAGAGAAATGAAAGGCCAGTTCCTCATCAGCAGATAGTTTCTTAGTAACCATGGTATTTGCCATGTATATTAGAATACATTTAGCCTCTTTGGCCCTCGCCTTTTACAAATGTTAGTTTGGATTAATAGTATGCTTTGTGAATATTTAATAAGATGATATATTTGAGATACTTAATATTTCACTTGGTGCCTGTTAAGTCCTCAGCATATGATTTGCAGTGGTTATAGTCAAAGTCAGGAGGATCAGCAGCATCAACAATAATAACTGTAGAAGATGTTTTAGAAACAGCAGCTGAGTCCACACACCCCTTAGAGACACCGACCCTCTCATTCGATATGAGACAAGCTCTTTCCCTTCTATCCCTTCAGACTTACCATTGGGGTATATCCTAAAAGACTGATAGAAATTTGAGTCTCAGATCCTAAGAAACACCTGACAACTCTTTCCCCACAGTTTAAATGGGCCCCAATTCCAGTTTTCTACCTGGTCATTTCCTACTAGCATTAACAAAACTTATTTCTTTAGCCAATGCTATACCACAAGCTTCACTTTTGGCCCCTTCTGCTTTCTATATTTTTCTATTCAGGGTACAGTCTAATTTAATGTAATTATATGTTCTTTGAGTTTTTCATTAGAGTTCATAATTGTTGATGTCATACAATTATTTATTAGTTATTTTGTCTGAAGTGCTTGTGAGTTCTTAGCTTGTGTCTAGGATTTGACATTTTTGTTTTATATTTTTTTGTATGAGTTTACAATGTGGAAGGCTTTTATTTGTTCTTTTGTTTGTGTGTTTACTGTGTGTGGATGTGTAGATGAATGTGTGTGAGTGTGGATGACACGTACATGTATAAAGGTCAGATGACAACTTTGAGGAGTCAGTTCTTATCTTTCTTCTTGTTTTGAGACAGAATCTCTCTTGTTTATTTTGCAGCTTTGCCTTGTACTGAAGGATAGCTAGTTGAGCTTCTGGGTGATTTTCCCATCCTCACTTCCCATCTTTTCATAGGAATGCTGGGATTACATATGTGCACTACCACATCTGATTTTTTTTTAAGGTTCTGGTAATCTGAACTTGGCCACTGAACTACTTCCAGCTCTATAGTTGCTGGTGCTGCTACTGCTGTATTTTTGCGTGTGTGTGTGTGTGTGTGTGTGTGTATGCATGTATATGTACATGTGCATGTTTGTGTGTGTGTACATGTGGAGGCCAGAGGTCAACCATGAGTGTTGTTCTTCAGGGACTGTCACCTTTTTTTTTGAAACAGGGTTTCTCATTTTTATCTGGAACTCTAATATTTGGGTAAGCTGGCTGGCCAGTGAGGCTCAGGAACCCACCTGTCTCTGCCTTCCCTCTGCAGGGTTTACAAACGTGTTCCATAATACCTGGGTTTTGAATGTAGGTTCTGAGAATCAACTCAGATCTACATACTTGGATGGCAAGCAATTATTGACTGACTGGGCCATCTTCTCACACCCCTCCCAAATATAGAAGCTTTATATCAGAGTGTAACTGTCTTTTCTTTTTTCCTCTGTCGATTTTCCTAAGAAAAGCTATTACTTGGGTTTGCCGCCTCAAGCCCATTCTAGCAAAATAGTACAGTGTACAAGAATTAATTATCAAATTGACTGACTTGGTATGGAGAAAAGATATAAAAAAAAACATTTTAAAATCTAAGTTGCACTAAAGTTTACAGAAAGAACAAAAGGTTTCAAATTTGACCAAATTAATAGTGATCTTAATCTATTTTATTGTTAAAAATGTAAATTCAAATTCCCTTCAAACTGGAAAATGTGTTAGTGTTAGTGTAGTACTTTGTCTTATGGCTAACTTAATACAAACTTATCTTTGTGTAGCAGTATATATGTTTCTGTTCATTTCTTCTAGATATATGTTATATCATGTGTGTGCATGATACATTCCCATAAAGGTTTGATTCACATTGTCATGTAAGTATCAAGCTTTCATGCAAATTTGGCTTAAAATCATTTTAATTCATAAGATTTAACTCTAAGAAATCCATTACCTTAAATTTTTATCTTAAAAAATGTCTCCAGAACTATTAACACATCTGTCTGTGCTGTTGTGGTTAGATATTTAAATATTATCAATGCTTGAGTGCTTCAAATGTGGATTCTTGGAGTTTCTTTACAGTATCAAGTTATTTACTAACCCTTGGTACCATTCACAAGAACATCTTTAAAACAAAAAAAA
>LZPO01077326.1:0-21230 GCA_001675575.1 Neotoma lepida
AAATAATAGATAAAAAATAAACAAGAGTGACTTGTGCAGTCTTTGGAGAATGTCCTTAGAAAGAGAAAAGATGCCTTTTGAAAAACATGAACACAGTCTCATGTTTTTGTAAACTGTGGCCTTCTTATTTCATGAGCTATTTAGACACGTGGAGGGCCAGTTAGGCAAAGGAGTAAGAAGGCATACAAGGAGCCTGTGTGCCCGACATGGGTGTGCTACAACAGGCCACGTTATCTTTGCAACATTTTATGAGACACTCATAACGTCTATTCTGCATAACCATGTTGTTTGGGCTTTCTGTCACTTTATCTGAACCCAATCCTAAGTAGTACATGGACTGAAGACCCCCAAAATTCTTTTTTTATTTTTGACCCCCCAAATTCTTAAGTGAAGGTCAAATAACATCAAATGGGCCATAAACATTAGAATTCAAAGCTGTTTATTCGAGGGGGAAAATAGTGGATGAGCCAAGTTTCCATGTGACATAGGGTGTAGACAGACTGGACTCTGAGAGCATAACTCTATAGCAGCAGGTGGCAGCAGGGCCTTTGCCCAGCACGGACCATCATCCCACACCTTAAATTAATGTTACTACATTTAAATTCCACAGCCTTCCAATTTTTTTTTTTATATTTCATACTAGTTGTAGTCAATCACATTTTACTCTTCCCCTTAAAATGGCCCATACAGTAAGATAAGTTTCACAAACACCTATTAGAATGGCTAATCTCCAGCCCCAGCATGTGACTTCGTTGGTCACTGATGGGATATGGGAATCTAGGATTTTTCTGCTTCAGGTGATTCCAATGTAACTGGTCTGCTGGGAACAAGTGTGATTCTTCATGGTATCAGCTGTCCTGTGAAAATTGGTCTCTTCTGTCCCCAGCTTCCTATCTTACTACTATACCCCTGGCATTCCCAGCTTCCTATCTTACTACTGTACCCCGGCATTCCCTTACAGCCCGCTGAACGACTGCAAGTGCCCCACAGTTTTGAACTCCTTTTCACCTCTGTGCTTTGGCGTGTATTTACCTTCTACTTGAGGTACTTCCATCAAGCTGTCTTATATCTGACTAAATCCTACTTATCCTTCTAAAGGGTTCCTAGAGAAACCCTCCCTCACCCTCCTGAGCTTCTCCTTGGTACTAATTGTACCCAGAGTCAACTGCTATTTCCATCACTTGTTGCTGTCCATCAAAATGGTTATTGGGTGTCTGCCCTGTTAGACCTAAGTTTGGGAGAGCAAGATGAACACTAGTTGACTAGATACCCTAGTTCCTAGTGTAGGGGTTGGCCATAATAGAGGCTCAGCAGAGGCTTCTACGTGGATTAATGAGAAATTGAATGAACCACATAAGGTATTCCAAACACATGAAATTCTTGGCATTGTATGATATATGTATTTAGGCACAATGTCAGGACTAGTACACCTGCTTGGTACCTTTTATTATATTAGTTTGCATTATTAGGAATTTCACCAAGATTTAAAAACAATAAATTTACATATATCACAGAAACACAATGGGTGTGGTAGTTTACTAAAGTTGATTATAGAAATCTTTACCCCCTCCAAAAAAAGCAATGTTATGATAAATTTTTTTCCTCAGAAGATGATATTCAATAGAATTAACAATCCCAATTCCAACCCCCAAAATAAAATTAGACCAAAATTTAACACAGAAAGGAAACTGGTGAATACAATGTTATAATACTTCCTTATCATCCTGTAACAAATTAGCTCAAAACTTGGTGGCTGACACTAAAAAATATTTATCACCTCACACAGTTTCTGTGGGGTAGGAATCTGAAAGTGACTTGGATGGATAACTAGCTGGAGGTCACTTATGGAGGTGGGTCCAGCTGCTAGTCAGAACCATAGTCTCATTTGGAGAAGACTCAGCAATCCTCAAAAGATTCACCTCCAGCACCACTAACGTGGCCTTTTCACAGGACTGCCTCACAATGTGGTTGCTGGCACCTCCAAAGCAATTCAAGCAAGGAAGAACAAGACGCTGAGCTAGAGTGTCCAAGACAGAACAGTGGGATTTTATATTATATTATCAGAAGCAATATAACATTACTTTTGTCCCACCATAGTTCTTAAAAGTGTCTTACTAAGGCCAGTGTACAACCAAGGGGAAGTGATTGCTATTCAGGTCGTGGACAGAAGATGGTAGGGCTCATCGGAGAGCTCCTCATGAGATGTCCTTCAAAAACATTTTCTGTGTTTCAGATGCAGACATGGAGCCAAGTAGCAGATTACTGCCCAGGTCTGGATGATGGCAGGCACTTCAATACTGTTTTGAAGCAACTGTATGCTATTATCTCTACTTTCTTCCATCAAATTTAATAGTAGGACTCGACTTATTATAGGAAAGGCACATAGCTATTGTTTGTTGCATGGTTTTTAAATCTTTTTTGTTGTTGTTGTTGTTGTTGTTTGAGGTATGGAAACATGACATGAGGACCTAATGGGAGATGAGTAAATCCTGGTGGCCCTGGCCCTGGCCCTGGCCCTGCCATTACTTTGAGGGGATTGACGGCCATTTTCTGAGGGTGGGTAACTCTTGTGTACCTCAATCAGTTCTCCTAAAACAAGCTTGCCTTCTTTTTTCTTTTCTTTTGAGGTGCTTAGGGATTATACTTCTAAGACCTCACTCCTGTTAGTAAAGGGCTCTGGTAATGAATTATATCCCTAGACCTCTTTTGGCTTATTTATTATTTTAGTTTACTTTTTGAGATGAGATCTCATGTAATCCAGACTGGCCTTGAACTCATGATTCCCTGCCTTGGCCTAAGACCTAGCCAAAAGGGTTGTTACAAAGTAAGGACATTTTACATGATAGTCCTTTCTACACTGGGTTATTTCCCTTTATATTCCATGCTATGACACAATCAGAAGCTCAATTAGTAGACACCGGTGTCCTACTGGTTAGACTTCCCAACCACAGAAAGTGTAGTGAATTTTTTCTTTTATAAAATATTCAACCTCAAGCATTTTATGAGTTACAAAAAACTTTCTCAGATACTTGGATTTCTTATATTTTATATTGAGTAGCATTTAAAATGTATATATCTCAGAATCAAAATTTTTAATTCTATTTGAAGAGGCCTATATTAATTCAAAACTTTGACACCATTGGAGAGAGGTGTTATATGTTATAACAGTTAGGATTATTGAAGGTGAATGATCTGTTTCAGGCTTCTTTCTAAGATTCTGTAGTTTCTTGCCACGTGATGAAACCAACCTTCATCTGGCATCCTCTGTGTGTATATATAAATTTCTCATTTTAACACACAGTCATCGAGATTAGCTGTCTGTCCTCTGCCAGTGTGACCTGGACTTTAACAACTGTTTCCAGAGTTGGTCACAGTCTGAGATCAGAACTTCAATATATAAATTTGGGAGAATATACTTCAGCCTACTTCAAAGCCCAAGATGTCTTTGGGTTCATAGGCAGCAGTTAAGTACCATGAGATCAGTTTTGTATTTTGTTGCTGTTACTCAATTTTTTAAAGAAGGAAAGCCAATGTGTATCTACAGATCTTTCAGAAAAAATAAATCCTGTTGGAATGGGTCAGAGTCATGGGAGGGCACACCCGAGAACTGCAGAGGCCAATTTCAGATTAGCTTGGGGCTATGGTCCAGTACTGGCCTACAAGAGGTGCCTAGTAGACTACTCTGCCTTGCCAGCTCAAGAGAAAGCCATTCTTCTCTGCCTTGCATTGAAACTAGCTTTGCCTCCGTGTCTGAAATGCTCCTGTTTTTTCTTTCCTCAGTTTCTTCAAACACATTGTCTTCTTGTCTAGATTTCCCCACCTCCACCCCACCAACTTCCTTTAAGCTGATGCCACATATTCTGAGCTCCAGGTAGAGGCACTTCTCTACAAACTCTTGCCTTGAGCTCTCCAGACTAGATCTGTCTCTCCAAGTGTTTGTTCTTGCAGCTCTTAGTCCTGCAACTGTGAAACATCATGGTAACTATTGTTACATGATTAACCATACAATCTGTCATTTGCTCTCTGTCTGCCTTGTTAGACTCCTAACTCCATGAAGAACAGACAGTGTCGTTAGAATACTATAATCATGACATAATGCCTTGTGCAGAAAAATGAGTGCTCAGTATACATGTTAAATACAAGATGCACTAAAAGCCTGCACTAAGGTGGGGGCTGTAAGGAATGGAAACATGAGGACAGAGGACAGACTGACAGAATCTGAGAGTATGGTAACCTAATTCAGTGGTCAAGAAGGAGTGTTCAAAAGATGGGCCCAGGGTCTCAAGTGTGAGAAAAGATATTACCACCACCACCCCCGCCGGGTAGAAAATGAGAATGAGAGGGAGTAGGTTTGAGGGACATGTCTAATGTGAGGTGAATGCTGCCACAAGTAGTTTGAAACAGCTTCCAATCAGTTGAAGAAAGGGAGAGCAACAGTTCTTTGGTCTATGAATATATCTCATATTGGTTCTAGAGACTTCCAACAGTTGCTGTTGAGGGAAGGGATTTTCCACTTCATGTACTAACACTGCTGATACTCTATATTCAGACAATCATCATGCATATTTATTTTTTATAACACTCACATCTAATGTAGGTCATTGGGTAAAAACATAAAGAAGACTTAGCAAATGAGATGTGTGTAGGTGAGAAATTACTTTGCCTCTGATAGATTCATGTTATGCTCCAGAGTAACTGTGTTTTGCTTTTTTTTCCCCTTTGATTAATTTTCTTCTTTGAGACAGGGCATCTACATGTTGCTCATGCTGTTCTTGAATTCCTGGGCTGGGGGGATCCTCCAGCCTCAGCCTTCAGAATACCTGAGACTAAAGCATACGTGACAGCTCCTGGCTGGACGACTCTTTGAAAATATGATAGAAAACACTAAAATCACAACATGCCTCATGCTTGATCATGTGTAAACTTAGGAATGCATTCAAAATAATTAATCGGAGATATATTCAGGATTTGTCTAAAAGGCTGTAATCTCCTTATATTTCTGTGGCTACTTCATGGTAGAATTTCCTTTCAGTAATTTTCTGTGATGGATCTTATAATTTCAAAATTCAGGTAATATATATACTCTTTCACCCAATCTTTTACCTTAAATATATATTAGACTATATCCCCAAATCTATTAATTCATATTACTTTCGTTTTTTTATAAATATAAATATGCTGTGATAAACATATCTCTACATGAAGCTATTGTATCCAAAGGAGGTAATCAGATGTATGCCTTTTTTGTTGTTGTTGTTGTTGTTGTTGTTTGGTTTTATTGAGACTAGTTTTCTCTGTGTAGTTCTGGCTGTCCTGGAATTCTCTCTGTAGACCACACTGGCCTCGAACTCATAGGGAGCCACCTGCCTCTGCCTCCTGAGTGCTGGGATTAAAGATGTGAACCACCACTACCCTGTGATATGCTATGCCTTTTTAAGAGTCTTAATACATCACCAAATGATCTTTCTCATAGTTAAAACAAATTTCATTCTCATTAGCAGGATACAACATTATAGTGTTACCAAATTTGATTAAATTTAAAGCTATCTCTGATTAGATATATGTGATTTACCAGGTCCAATCAATGCCAAACAGGCATTTGTCTTGGCTTTGAGAAAAGAAGAAAAAGAGGTCACGATCACATACCTGTCATTAGTGACATAAATTGTAGAGTAAATGGACTTCAACTCATGTAATAAGCATTCCAGTCTATTTACACTGAATTCCTTTGAAATGCACATGTGTAGTGCCTAAATATAGAACTCTCATCTGCCCCACAATTGTCTCCTTATCCTTCCTCCCTCCCTCCCCAGAGAACTGTTTTGTTTTTGCTGAGGCAATAGGATGATGCTCTGGCTGGTACACAGAGGCATCAACTGTGTGGTCTCTACCTGACTGCACTCTGCTCTGCAGTGCTGAAACCACAAATAATCATTATCTTCATCATCATCATCATCATCATCATCANCANCANCAGCAGCAGCAGCAGCAGCAGCAGCAGCAATCATCAGAAGGAAACTATTCTAAGAATGGTTCTTTTCCAGTCCTGGGATTCCGATTAAAGAAGCCAGTGCTCAAACATTAGATACACAGGTTATTTTCCCAGTGACCTCCTACATATTATTTCAGCACAGCTGTTTTTTATCCTTGAACAGAACTCATTGCTTTGCATTTGCTTCATGTGGAATTTATGAAAAGCCTCTTTGCAGACAAATGAGTATCCC
This sequence comes from Neotoma lepida, assembly GCA_001675575.1. NCBI lineage: Eukaryota > Metazoa > Chordata > Mammalia > Rodentia > Cricetidae > Neotoma > Neotoma lepida. The sequence continues at coordinate 6,225 of LZPO01077326.1, forward strand.
ATCTTCTAGCACAGTTTTCCCAAATAGAGAGCAATTTCGAGAAAAAGCTCTCTACAGTCCTTATTAAAGCAATGTTCTGAATAGAAGGGAACAACAATTAAAAACTAAGAAAGATGTAAGGAAAGTGAAGACTGCTTTCAAAAAGCAGAATCAGAAAGAACAGAAAGTCTATCTCAGAGTGACAGGAAATTGAAATGATAAGTTTTAAGTTGAAGATCTCCTTATATTTGATTGCCTCATCTAAATAGTTTTAAATTTTGAAAACCATGCCCTTTCTTATCTTTGAATGCTGCCAAAATTAATCTTGCATTCAGGAAAGCCTTTAGGTAATCATCAATGAGGAGTGTTTTTAATTTTACTTTCTTCATTGATGGAGAAATTTGGCTTGAGATTTCATTAGTTATGTATGTTTGGACATGGCTTGTAAATGACACAGCAGTTTCCTCCTAGACATGAGGTTTGATTACATACAGCTTTGCATATATAGAACTTAAATACAAAATTTACCGAGTAACATGATACATTATATTTTAACCCAAAGCAGACTGAGCTTATAGCTTGCTATTTTAAGGCTTTTTCTTTTTAAATAAAGATTAAACATTCACTGGTCAAGTCAATTCTGGGTGTGGTATTGTCTAACTAGGTTTGAGTTGCTGTAGCATAATACTGTAGACTGATAACTTTTTTTTTTTCCAAGACAGGGTTTCTATGTATAGTTTTGGTGCCTGTCCTGTAGACCAGGCTGGCCTCGAACTCACAGAGATCCACCTGGCTTTGCCTCCTGAGTACTGGGATTAAAGGCATGCACCACCACCGCCAGGCGACTGACGACTTCTAAGGCAGATATTTATTCCCACAGTTCTGGATGCTCTGAGTCTAAGATCAGCTTTTAGCAATGAGCCTCTCCTTAGTTGCAGACTATTGTTATCTCATTAGACCCACATGGTAGAAATACCACGAGCTCAGAGCAAGTCCACTCTCTGGCCTCTGATTATAGATGCACTGATTGCATTTATAAAAGTAGTCCCCAAAGGTCCCACCTCAGGATTATCAGAATGAAAGTAAATTCCAAGGTAAGAGCTTTAGGGGTGGTAGAGTGCAAGATGGTCCAACAAGTAAAAGCATTGTCACACAAGCCTGAGGACCCGAGTTTAATCCCCAGAACCCACACTGGAAGAGAACCAACTCCTGAAAGTTATTCTCCTGTACGGTGTGCCTGCACGAGTGTGTGTGTGTGTGTGCGCGTGCACGCACGTGCACACACACACACACATACACACAATAGCAATGAATAAAATAACTTTTAAAGAGATTTTTAGTGGAGCATAAATGTATCATATTTGGTAAGTATTTACTGCTTTTTACCCAAGCAATTTTTATTTTCTTCTTCACTCTTACAAACAAATTCTCATTTTCTTCAGGGGAAAACAATGTGTTACTGAAAATCCTTATTTCCTAATGCCACCCACCATTTGAGTTAGCACCATGACACATACTGCAAAAGGGGCAGCTGGAAGCTACTGTGGAGGTGTCAGAAGCTTTAGCTGTCGTCCTAAAATGCCCACATACTCCTTTCTTCTTCTATCTTATTCTTTACCAAACTTCAGATGTGTATTGTGGGGGCAGGGGTTACAAAAATTGCCTGGTCACCAAGGAAGAAAAGCATAATCAAAATGACTAGAATGGCAGGAGACAGAGAGGGAAAGAGCCTGGGCTCTTGGTGATGTCACCATGCAGCTGTCTAAACCCTGAACTGTACATACCTAGTTAGTTTGCTGTGACACAAAATGCCTGCCTTGTTCAAGCTACAATGGTGGTTTTCTATTACTCTGTTTCTATTACTATGCTCCTAACTTACATAGTGACCTCATGTCTTAATATCTCCTTAGCCTTCTCCATTTGGATGAACATTATTTTCATATACCTTTAACTATAACTATATAGGCTGCATACTTAATGCTCACTTACTCTTTTTCATATAGAAAACTTCACAAATTTGTATTCTTTTATAGTATATAGTAAAAATACCACAAACCATTAATGCTTTTCTGATTTGGGGTCCAAAGTTATTTAATCTCAATCTCCAGTGACCAGTGTGTCCACCAGGAACCTCTAGCTTCCTGTTTTGCACCCCACTGTCTTAACCTGGGATGGAGACTTGATCTGGATAGACTTCCAGCATCTGTGTTTAATACACTCATTATCATATAGCAGGTATCTCTTATTCTAACTCAGATCTTCTTAAGGTAAGTTCAACCAAGGAACATTTGACGTCCTTCACTTTTCCTTGTAGATGTCCTGAGGAGGCAGACCTAAGGCCTGAATTTACCTTCCTTCTTGTTCTTCTGTTTAAACATTGCAAGCCTTTATGGTTACAGAAAAATAATAGCTTTAAAGGAAAAAAACAAAAACAAAAAAACTTCACCTGTGTTTTGCCCCTGGACTTTTTTTTTCCTAATAAAATCCAACAAGGAAACTATTGTCTTTTATTAATGAAATTCTTATACAAACAGAGAAGACAAAGCTAGGAAGAACTTACTAAATATAACAAAATGCTCTGTTCAATAATGAAAAGTTAATAAAACTTATTTGTATCATATTATAATGTATATGTGTTAAAGAGCAGAACTTCCTATAAAAAGATAAAATCATGTAGCTCATAAAATATAAAATGAATATATGCAAGGATGAATGAAGTGTGGTCCTAATTATTCTTAACAAATAAAAACCCGGAGTCAGATTATCAGGGTGAAAGCTGAAAGATCAGAGAAGCAGGGCAGCCAGCCACCAGAGACTTCTTACCTCTAAGAAATCTCAGAAGGAACTGAGGGCATGAGGGTGGAGGGGCTCCTGTTTCTAGGAATCCTGACTGAATGGGCCTGAGATCCTGTCTCCACCCGCCTTATATTCCTGTCTCCACCTCCCTAGTGCTGAGATCAAAGGCTTGAGATCCCAAGTGTTGGGATCAAAGGTGTGAGACTCCACCGCCTGGCTCTGTTTCTCTTTTAGACTGGCTCAATCTCATGTAGCCCAGGGTGGCCTTGAACTCCTGATCTTCCTGCTTCCTCCTCCCAAGTGCTGGGATTAAAGGTGTGTACCACCACTGCCTGGCTTCTATGGTTAACTAACTAGTGACTAGCTCTGCCCTCTGATCTCCAGGCAAGCTTTATTTGTCAGAACACAGACAAAATATCAGACAACACAAGGACTTTAAGCCCATTAATTTGAGAGCCAGTGGATGTTACAACCATTACAAAAGACAATTTACAGCCAGATGAAAGAAGCTGAAATCAAGAGATGTGTTGACGGAAGTCTATCAAAGGGTCAGGGGTGGGGGCAGGGCATGTCATTATTTACAGGGAAATGATCAATTACAGCCCACCATAATGTATAATTATGTAGATAGGAAGTATTTACATTACTTTTGGTTTTCTACAAACAACAAATGTGGTTATAAGATTTTTCATCTAACCAGAACATTCCAAGTTTTCCACATTTTTTTTCTCGCATCTGTAAACTGACAAAGTATAACCAGAAAGGTTGTGTTCTTTTCTGATCTCCAGGCTGGGAACTGGCTTTATGGGAACTGGATTAATGACCTTTGCCATAGGAAGCAGTTAAAAATTGGAGTGTTCAGAACCTGGATGAAAGAAAGCCAGCAAGGCAAAATGTCTTTTCCCACCTCATTCAAGAGGATGCTAAGAGACTGGACCCTTTAGCCTCAACACATTTCTGTCACTGACCATGTGTGTGACTACTGGATAAGCTATATTTAGTCTTCCTAAACTCCAATTTATTTATCTGTATAATGAGGTCATTAGTAGTACCAAATTGATGTGCTTGTTGAAGGGGATAAAATGAGATGACCTAAGTAAGATGCTTTGCATAATCACTGGCTTTGCAAAGTGACAATTAAATGTTAATTGTCACCATTAACATTTTATCAATATTACAATTGTCTTTTCAATGAAACTGATATGTTAAAGTAAAATTAGTTACTAAGTGTGTAATACTATCAAATTATTTCTTTAAATAGCATAACTGAGGTATTACTGGCACATAATAAACTCATTATATTTAAAGCACATTGCTTGGGAAGTTTTAGACATATGTATCGAGAGATCAAGCCTATAATAAACAGACACATCATTCCTAAAAATTCCTATGACAGTGTAATCTCCTTCTTCCTCTCCCCATTTCCTGTACTGATAGCCTAACAATCATTTGTCTCAACTTTGTTCCTATAGCTTATGATTTTTAGAAGCTGGGTAAATAGACGATACAGTATAAATCCTTTTTGCCCAGTTTCTTTCATTCAGCATAATTATTCTTAGCTATCATGCTGGAGAAGACTTATTGCTTTGTCCTTTTCTACTGCATTGTAGCATTCCATTGTGTATACACAATCACCTCCTCTTCCATTTATCTGTTACTAGATATTTTGGTTATTTTCATTGTTAGTTATTACAAATGAAGATATTGTAATCGTTCATGAAGAAGTATCTGTATGGCCAAAAGTGTGTACTTTACTTGCAGGGTGGAATTATTGATTTTCATTCTTGCCAGCATCATCTTCACTTCATATAACCAGCTTTAATTTCGAATAATCTAATAGCTGTGTGGTTGTAGCTTATTATAAATTGAACTTATATTTCCCCAATGACTAATGAGATTAAGCCTGTTTTATATATTTATAACACAAACTTCTGATTTAATATAAGATGCTTTGCTAAACTATTATGGGACTCTGGTCAATCAGGTGATAAACTCATGCATAATGAACTTCATCTAGTGTAAACTCACTGGCAAAATGTAAAAGCCACGCGTAGAACACAGAACATAAACATCTCCATGGCTCATTGACAGTCAGAAATGTGAGTCTATGAAGCTAATGATCAGGGCCTGGCATTTAGTCCTGGCCACTGTGAAGTAGGGTGCCTGCTTCCACTGATGATAGACATTTAAAGAAGATAAAAAAGAAAGCTTTTGACTATCTTCCTCCTTGTGGACGACTTCCTGCCTGAGGCCCTCAGGAAGATGAGAGCTAGAGAAGCAAGAGGACTTGTGAGGAACTGAGACAAACTGCCCTTGGGATCGAAGGCCTTAGTGCTTCATAAGCCCATTGGTCACAACTATGAACAAGTATTAAAATACATTATAAACTCAATTCTGAGGTTGACAACTGGATGGAGTAAGGAAAGTGAAATGAGCAGATGCATGAAACAAATAAACATTCAAAATAGAAACTATCTTAAACTAAACCTCAATTGGCAATTAATGGTTACCTTAGGGTGGGTGTCATTTTCCTCAGTGGTGTAGCCGCTGGTACAGTGTTCTTGCTTCAGTAAATAATCCCACACTCTTGCTTGGGCAAGACACTCTAGTTAAAATCCGTGGGTCATACAAAGAAGGCATGAGAGCAGGACAGGGACTTGGGAGAGGAAGGGTTTCAGAGAGAGAAGGAAGGGGACAAGAGACAGAAGTATTGGGTGAAAATGATAGACAAGCATTAGAAAAATGTATGAAACTGTCATATTATAACTTTTTTGAGACAAGGTTTCTCTGTGTAGCTCTGGCTGTCCTGGAACTCACTCTGTAGGCCAGGCAGGCCTCGAACTCAGAGACCTGTCTGCCTCTGCACTGAGTGCTGGGATTAAAGACATCTGTCATCACACCCGGCTCAATTTTCAAATGAACTTTATGAAAAAAGCAATGATAAAATTACAACTAATTGAGAAGAGTAAAAAGAACTTAGGAGAAAATAATGACAGTGAGGAAACATGAAATAATAACAACAAGCACTGCTGTAGTAATTAGTGTATCATTAGCACCGTACACACAAAGAACAACCAAACCACCAATCCACATACAGATTTTCTGGTCTGAAATAGGAAAGAATATGAAACTAAGTAGTTTTTTTTTTAATTTTTTAAAAAAAAGAAATGAGAGTGATTTTCATGGTATGGAATAGGATGACAAAACACAAAATATGTGTAAAAATACACAGAAAAGCAATAAGATTCATTGGCAATAAAAACTACATTGAAGATACAAAATATAGAAGATGGGCAAAATCTAGCCACATCTGGGGTAGATGCAAACAATAGCTATATGGTTTTTGTAGTTCCTTCCATCCAAAAAAAATGGAATCTGGTTTATTTTTGTTCCTTAAATTTGGGTTAGACAATATACCTGCTTCTGTCAGTGGATCTCTAGCAAAAGTAATGCAAGTTTCAAAAACACTTGAGGGCTAAGAGTTCAGTGGTAGAAGGCCTGCTCACCATGAGCAAGTGACTGGGTTGGAGGCTCAGCCCTGGGGAGAGGGGCAGCACCTGAGTGCATTTGCTCCTGTGAACACTAAAGCCATCTGTCCGTGTGAGTTTTATATTAATGATACAATCTAGAGTCATTTGGGAACAAAGATTTTCAACTGAGAAATGCCTCCATCAGATTGGCCTGTAGGTAGCTCTGTATCGAATTTTCTTAATGATTGACACGGGAGGACCCAATCCACTGTGAGTGGTGCCACTCAGGGGCAGGTGGTCCTGGGATGTGTAAGAGCATGCTGGGTGAACCATGGGCAGCAATCCAGTTATCAGTGTTCTCCACTACCTCTGCTTCAGTTCCTGATTCTGGGTTCCTGCCTTGAGTTCTTGCCCTGACTTTCTTCCATGATGGACTAAGATTTAGAAGTGTAAGCAAAATAAACCCTTCTCTTCCTGGGTCATGACGTTTTATCACAGCAACAGAAACAATAAGTAAGACAGAGTTATACTAAAAACAAAACAACAAAATCCTGAGTGAGCCTATCGGCCCATGATAAACACATTCAGTATGGTTCTATGAGTTTAACTTTGGTTCCACATATACATGACACCATCCCAGGCCTGTATTTCTCTGTCAGGCTTATTTCATTTAACATAATGTCTAAATATTTAAAAATTTCTCCTTTTTGTAAGCTATCTATGATGATATAATATACTCAAAGTCTGCTGAAAGTAGATCGTAGGTGTCCTCCATAGACAAACAGATGGAAACAATCTGAAGTAATAGATAGGTTGCTGAGTTTGACGTGCATTTTGTAATGCAAGCTCACATCCACACATCACATTGCATATCTTAACTATATACTTTTAATTTTCAGTTATACTTTAATAAGGCTTGGGAAAAACAGCAACAGAACAAAAGCAGCAAACATAGTATCAGGATAAAGAGTTTCTTAAAGTCTGAATGTTATGAAAATCAAAACAAAACAGGAAAACCTAAAGTGAAGCCTACTAGCCAAAACACACCAACAAGATGCTTGTGTGGGGATCTGTGTTTCACCAGACACTAAGGACATCGATAGGGCTTGAGTGTCCAATGGTAATTGTGTGAGTTTGTAAGACTCTTTAGTTGGCCATATAACAATTGTGTGAATATTATTTTTAGAGTGTCCACTTGATAAGACAAGAAAGTGACAAATGTGAACTTTTGTTATTTAAAGGAATAAACAAGTATATTTTTTCCCACAAGGACTTGGGACTTTACTCCATTATCTGAATTTGGAAGGTTTAGAAATTTATTGATGTTTCTTACATTGTTTTACATTGTTATGCTTGCATAAAAAACACTCCAGAGTCCCATACTGATAGAAAGTGTTTTCCTTTTCTTGTTATACTATGTAATGTTTTAGACATTTATCCATGGGAAATTTTTCTTTTCTGTGTAATTTAGGGTATGCCTCTTTTTCAAAAGGGAACAATTTGTCCTGGTAGCTTGCTTTTATGGCTGGGTTATTCTGAGTGGCAGAAAGATCAGAAGCTAATTATTTTGGTAGTGAAAATTGTAAATAGAGCTTTCCCCATCCTCTCTTTTGGACATTTGCTGAATTGTATAGACTTTTATTTACAAAAACTAAGTTATCACATTAGGAAATAAAATGATAAGATAAAACCTAGGATTCCCAATTAGTTACCTACCCAAGCTAAAGAACTTAATTGTCATTTGGTTCTGCCTCTTCTAGTGGGGAATAAATTTCCTCTCGAGTGCTGATGACTGCCCTTACAGCTCTGCCTGATTGCTTTCCAATGCAGTCTCTACCTCACAAAGAATCCCATTTTACTTTTATCCATCTTGAGCTGTTAACATGCTGTGTTGCTTATATTGGGGGAAACACATGCCTTTAGCAATGCATACTATTGAATGTAAAACATTTCATTTACTGTTCTCTAAGTGACTTCTTAATCTACTGAAGACAGTAGGAGTTCCCTTTTATACCTTAGTTGGTTTTAGTTTCTTAATTTCTTGCGGAGCCCATACTTGACTGTGTGTGTGTGCATGTGTAGGTATGTATGTGTGTGCATGTGCGCATCTGTGTGGGTGTGCATGAGCACACATGTGTGTGCATGTGTCGGTATGCATGTGTGTACAATGGGTGCATCTGTGCGGGTGTGCATGAGCACACATGTGTGTGTATGTGTGATATATTCACATGTGTCCTGCACTATAACTCTGCACCTTATTCTCTTAAGCCAGGCTTCCTCACCAAATCTGGAGCTAGACTGGAAACCAACAATCCCCAGTGATCTTCCTGTCTTGCCTTCTCTACCTCCAGCCCTGGAGTCACAGGCATATTGGACTGCACCCAGCCTTCTAAGAAGGTGCTGGGATTTAACCAAGGTTTCCATCTTTGAACAGCAAAGCACTCTTGTCGGCTGAGCCATCTTCCCAGGCCCATAGCTATCTTTAAAATATATATATATAAGATGAAAGGAAGCTTACCTTTCCTCTTTTTCTATCAGTTCATCCCTTCCATCTGTCTGTATTTTCTTGTAGTTCGGTCCCAACACCACAGAATGAAGCTAGGCAAGACAGATGTATATGGAGAGTAGTGGGCATGTTTGCCCCAGTATGGTGTGAGTGTTGAAGACTCTCAGGACTGGTTGGAGGTGCATGTCCAATGATGTCGTCAGGCCTCTAAGACTTTCAAATACTCTCATCTGGGCTATTTTGGCTCTAGGTTTGATTCAAACAAATATTTGAGACATGGCTTTCATTCTCATGCCAGAGCGCCTTATGCCCACTCCTTAGTATCTGTCAATATTTTGACTTTTATTTATTTTATGTGCGTAGTTTTATTTTTTAAAAGTAACTCTGTGACTTTTTTCAATTTACCTAAAACCAGTCTTAAAAATCTTTCTGTATCAATGAATATTCTTTTAGAAAATCATTGTGATGGACATAAAATACCCACTTCATTTAACAGTTTTTCTCTTTTTAGTCTTTTTGTGCTGCTGGAAACCCAACCCAGGGCTTCAGAGTATGTAACACAGGTGCTGTACTGTGTACCGGTGCCTCAACAGAACTAAATATTAGGGCATATAAGGTCTTTTCATACATAGGGAAGAATTTTCTTACACATAACTCTCTCATCCAGGTATTTTCTTAGAATAAATGTCTAAAGGTAGGAGTTGAGGACAAACAACATGGTTGGTTTTAGGATTCTCAGCCATTCCTCACTTGACATTCAATGACCTCCCCATGACTGTTCTTGCCAATCTGTCTCTGATTGCCTGGGATCCCTTTATTATTAGCAGCAAGAAGCATGACACTCCTGTTACACATGACTGTTTAACTGCCTACTGCTTCACATTCTATTATTTGCATCTTAAGCAATACTGGGATTCATACCTTCATGTTGTCCTCTCTCTTGTCACCAGGTTCATCTGAGTGGTCAAAAAAAATACAACAGAAATTATGGTGTGCCACTTTGGAGAGTCTGTTAGAAATGACATTGGAGTTTCTGATGTCCTCTCTCTTCCCTCATCTACTCTGTTGGAAGCCACTTATAGGACATATTATAGCCACATTATAGGCCAGTCACTTATGGAGGAGGAATTGAAGTTTTCAGTTAACAACTAGCAAGGTACTGAAACCTTCCTAGTTAGGTAAGTGAGCTTCATATGGATTCTTTCACCATTAGCTTTTAAGGAACTGTAGCCTCTGCTGGCAGCTGCAATCTCCTGAGACACTTTGGACTAAGCATATCCAGCACATGGTCAGCTGGTACAAGATTCCTAACTCACAGAAATTAAGAGTCAGTGCATGTTTGTTCTCTTAAGCTGTTAAATTTTTGAGGTAATTTTCCATTCACCAATAGAAATCTAATACCCCCCATACTGTTACAGAGATTGAGTTTTTAATAAAAACTTCCTCCACTGTGGAGTCCAGATGGCTCCACAGGTAAGTTCTATCAAATATTTAATTAAGAAATAAGATCAGACTTACAGAAACTCTTTCAGGAGAGGCAAACAGATAAGTCATCATTAATTTTATGAGATCAGCATAATGCTATTACCCAAACTAGGCAACATTATTACAAAGGAAAATTGCAAACCAATTACATCTCCTAATCATAGCTAAAAACAATCTTAATAAAATATTGGCACATCAAATTGAGTAATATATTAAAACCATGCCATATCACAATCACATTACATTTAGAATATAGTTGCAAGAAATTATTTTGTTTTATAGGGAGAGGGTCTCACTATGCAGCCCATGTTATCTTCTCTTGTCTCAGTCTTCAGAGTAATGGGATGACAGGCATGCACTAGGATGCCCAGCAAAATCATTCCAAGTATACAAAGTCAATATATACAGAGGCTATAGCTCAGGGACAGAATGCTGGCCTAGGCCTAGTGCATACAGGTTCAATCTCCAGCCTCACAATAAATACAAATAAATAATAAACAATTCAGAGTGCATTGCAATCAACTAAAGGGGAAACCCACAATGATTTCAAGAATTGTAGAAGTAGAGCTAAACAAAGATGAGCCCCTGTATATAGCAAATAGATGGAATGCACATGGGAGAAGATTACTGCTTAGTGTTGAGCTATTAGAACTCCTGTTACTACCCCTTCTGATCAGCATTGTTGTAGGAAGATATTCTAACCAATTCAATGAGGAACAAAGACATGATTGGAGGGAAAATATTTCAAAGCCTGATTTCATGTTATGTAACTGCATACCTGAGATAGTTCGAAAGCATGCTATTGGTAAGTAACTTAATCCCTTGAGAATTGCAAGACAGCATATAAAAAGCAACTACTTTTTCTCTACACTAGCAATGTACAGCTGAGAACAGAAACCTTACAAAAGAAATCATTTGGATTAGCATCTTGAAAGTATACAGTTCCTAGAAATGAATTCACAGAAGGACTTGTACACAGAAAACAGCCAAGTGTGGCTGAGAGCAGCTAATACAAATGGACAAAACCAAAAATGGGCACCTTGTTCTCTGTGGGGAAACTGAATGAAAGACAGAAATTCTTCCTCATCATATCTGTAAATCAGTTCTATCTCAACAAAGATAACTGCAAAGGATTTGGGAAAATTGATAGGTCAATTTTTCAAAATTGACATGAAAAATTCAAAGAAGCACAGCATCCAAAATAACACTAAAAGGGGCAATTTTTACACTGCTTAATTTCAAGACACATAGAAGTTCAGTAATCCAAATAGTATGATATTGGTCAAAATATAGACAGACAGATCAATGGCCTAGCAAAAGAGAGATCCTCAAAATACACCCATTTTTGGTCAAATGATTTGTCACCAAATTAGCAAGTCAATTTTATTGTGAAGGAAAATTTATAGTCAATATTGTGGGAAGATTTAAGTATCCATATGGAAGAAAAGTAAACCTGCCTACTGCTTCCTATGTTGTATTATCCACAGTGGATCTGAAGACACAGGGACTCAAATGTAAAAGCCACACATACAAAGCTTTAGAACTCATGGTGTGAAAGTTTTTAACCTTGGGTAAATGAAAATTTCCTACCTACAACACAAAATCCACAAACCACAAGATGAAATTGGTAATTGTAATTAATCAAAATAAAAATTTTTGTTTTTCCAAAGACATCAGTGGGAAATGAATAGTCAAGTAACACGCTGGGGTAATATATTTGTAATATATACAGTCAAGTAACATGCTGGGATAATATGTTTGTAATATACCTGTCTGATAAGAGCTTATATCCATACTATATGAAGAAGACCGAAAATCCAGTCAAAAAAACCCCAGTTTAAAATGGACAAAGAAAAGTATATTCATTGTTAATGGTATAATAAAAGTATTAAAATATTCACCACTGTGGAGGCACCAGGAATACAAATTAAACCCACAATGAGAATGTTCCAGCCCCAAGTTAGTAGTCTGAGCTGGCATCTGTGGTCTCTTAGAGTCTGCAAGATATCAGTTCAGGCCCTTCTGGCTTTTAGGGTCTCCATTGAGAAGTGTGATTCTAATAGGTCTGCCTTTACATGTTACTTGGCCTTTTTCCTTTTCATATTTTAACAGTCTTCCTTTTATATGTTTAATGATTTTCATGCATTTAAAGGACTTCCTTTTCTGGCCCAGTCTATTTGGTGTTCTGTAAGCTTCCTGTACATTTATAGGCATGTCCTTCTTTAGGTTAATAAAATTTTCTTCATGATTTTGTTAAATATATCTTCTGGATTTTTGAGCTTGGATTCTTCTTCAATTTCTATTATTCTTAGGTTTAGTCTTTTCACAGTGTCAAGATTTCCTGGATGTGTTATATTAAGAGTTTTTTAGATTTAATGTTTGTTGTAGAATATTATTTTAAGATGTGTTGCATTTGTTTATAATGTGGAACATTTGTTTTAATAATGCAAAGATATGTTGCTTTCTTTTATGCTGCATTTATTTAACTCTGTGAAGCTGTGTTACTTTGCCTGGTGGTCTAATAAAGAGCTGAACAGCCAATAGCAAGGATAGGTGAGGCTGGCAGGCAGAAGTAAAAGGTAGATGAGATAATTTAAAGTTAAGAAAAGCTGGCAAGAGACGGGCCAAGCTAAGGCCAGGCACTTATATTTAAGAATAAGCCTCTGTGTGTGATTTATTTGGGAGCTGGGTGGCAGGCCCCCCAAAAGAACAAAAACAACTAACAACAAATGTTTTCTTCGAATCTAGTTCCTCTATTGTATCTTCAATTCCTGAGATTCTCTCTTCTACCTCTATTCTGTTGGTGATGCTTGCATCCATAGTTCCTGTTCACTTGCCCAGATTTTCCATTTCCAGAATTCCCTCACTTTGAGTTTTCTTTATTGCTTCTTTTTCTATTTTCAAGTCTTGAACAACTTCCTTCACCTATTTGATGTCTGATTGTTTTTTATTGGTTTTCTTGGCATTCTTTAAGGGATGTGTTGATTTCCTCCAATTTTTGGTTGTCTTTTCTTTGATTTCTTTAAGGGAATTTTCCATTTTCTCTTTATGGTCCCCTATCATGTTCATAATTGTTTTTAAGTCATTTTCTTGTGCTTCAGCTGCTTGGAATATTCAGGTCTTGCTGTCATAGGATACCTGGTGGTCCCATATCGCCCTAGTTGTTTTCAATTGTATTTTTACACTGGCATTTAGGCATCTCATTTTGGAATGATTATAAGTGTAGGTCCTGATTTCTGAGTTTGTCTTTGTTGGATGGGTGTTATGTTCCTTGGTTTCTATTTCCCTTTTAATCTTCTAGTCTTTGTGCCCGGGATTTCTAGTAGCCACTGTGACCTCTGATGTAGTAGGGAGTCTTTGTCTGAGTTGGGCACTGGCCTTCTGGTGGTTAGCTTGGTCTTTGGTGCAGCAGGGAGTTTCTGTTCTTCTGACTGTTGTGACCTGTTTTTCTGACTGCTGTGGTGTGTACCTGTTCTTCCAACTGGTGTGGACTGTATCTGAACCAATGAAGTATGCTGGAGTTGAGGGGAAGGGCTGGCTGTGGGGAGAATGGGTCTTGGAGGAACAGAATCCACAGGCTGGAGCAGTCCAGCTGGCAGGGGGTCACTCACCTGCTGCTCCAAGTGTACACCTGAATCTTAATGCAGCTGAGCCTTGCTCATTGTCTGCGATGATAGGATGTATTCCTGGTAATGCCTATGTAAACTCTGGTGTGTCTATGACAGTCTTCAATGTGTTACTGTAGTAATTCTAACTGTAACTGAAGAAATTAGACATGGAAGTCAGTTTAAATTGTATCATTCTGTTCTTGGTCTTTTTCATTTTCTTCTATTCATGCATTTGTGTGTGTGTGTATGGATATGTATGTGTGTGTTTACATATATTTATGTGCATGATACTGTATGTGTGTGTAATTCATTTTTACTCATTTGTTTTCTGTTTGTTTTTATAACTGGTGTTGTGTTGATTTAGCATACTATATTTAGCTCCCTTAGAAAAATCATATAGTTTCTTTTATTTCTTGGCAACTTGGATTTTGTTACAAAATGTCAAATACACAGTGTATAGAGGGGAAAAAAAACAAGAAGAATTGGAGTAAACTTCAAAATCTTCTAACTCAAAGAGTAAGGGTCTGAGTAGATGTGAAATGGGGGAGTTGAACATGGGGAGGAGGAGAGGGGTTGGGAGATTTAGGGCCCCTATCAAGAGCTGTCCAATGTCTGACTCAAGGATGGGTCAAGCATCCACCTTTTTCAAAGTTGTTCAAAAATGACAGAAGACATGAGAAAGAAATACTTAATTACAACAGGCCTTTTTTTACTACAAACTTTTTTCACAGGCAATTAAGAAATTGTCTGGCTGGTCGGTGGTGGTGCATGCCTTTAATCCCCGCACTTGGGAGGCAGAGGCAGGCGGATCTCTGTGAGTGAGTTCCAGGATGGGCTCCAAAGCTACACAGAGAAACCCTGTCTTGAAAAAAAAATGTTTGATTTGGTGAAATCTTATCTAATTATTTGAATGAAGGGACACTTTGTGGAGTGTCTTGACTTGAGGAAAACAACATATTGAATGAATTCTACCTTATTATTGTTGCACAGATTTTATTGTTGTAGTAGTAATAAGCCTTTGGTACCACCAACATCCTTCAATACTCAGGTTAAGGGCATTTGTGCAATACGTGAGATGCCATTCAGGACTTAAGATGGAATGTTATTTTAGACTCTTATTTGATGGTAATGATAGTGGTGGCTAACACCTCTTTAATTCTTT
>LZPO01077328.1:8589-21179 GCA_001675575.1 Neotoma lepida
ACGTTGTAACTTTGTAACACAATATACCATTGTTTCTCCCATGTCATCATGGACCTGAGTGGGGACCTCACTTCATCCTTACTGCCAAGAATTGCTAGGGAGTATCACACTGCATATTAACAGCATGAANNAAGGCTCAGTTCATCATTTGAAATCTGGTTCCTATTGAATANATATTTCCTTCNTACCATTATAAAGAAAAAAATCATAAGTTGAAACATGTCATGGAGTATCTATATGTTTTGATGCATGGAAAATATCATTCCTCCCTCAGTGGAGATCCCAGATCTTTTTGAACTTGTAGCACCAAGACTAGGGTATGACATCTACATCAAGTCCAGGTAACCATGAAACTTCTCAAGTATGGTATGTACTTTTTTTGCTATAGAAGACTTGTGAACTCTTCTTACTGACATACCNAGTAACCAAACAATGCTGGGGTAAGTATGAGATACTGTGGATAGTCCCCTTCAAAACAGGACAAAGGCAGCTCATACAGTAATCACAGTTCTATACCAGTTAAAAATTGAGCTGTAAATGGATAGATCATTCTTTAATCAGGGATTGGTTATAAGCTTTGGAAGTTGTATCCATCAAGGTTCTTCTAAGAGACAGAACACAGAGAGAAAGAGAGAAGGGGGGGCAGGGAGAGGGAGGGAGAGGGAGGGAGAGGGAGGGAGAGGGAGAGGGAGAGAGGAGGGATATAGATATATACAGAGATGGGAGAGAGACTCACATAAAGAGACAGAGAGGCAGAATTGTTATATATGATATGGGGACTGGAAAGTTCACTATCAGAGCAGGCCAGCATTCTGGAGGAAAGAANATATGTTGTGGTCTTNAATCCATAGGCAATCTAAAAATAGAACTCATTGCTTGGAAGGTACTTAAAATGATTTTTGTTTCATTTNGTTTTTCTCTTGAGAGTTTCACCTGATTGGAGATNGCCTCCCCAAAACTGTAGAAGTTAGTAATGTTTCCTCACAGACAATATATTTCTGTGTTCATCACATCCAAAAGAAATATCACATCTGCTTCTTGACTGGTGCTTGGCTGAGAAGTGGACATCATCTCCAGTGGCTACATAAAATTAATTAGCACATTGTTTTCCCAACTCTTGTTTCTAACACATTATCCTCTTTTTCCAAGAAAACCCGAGTTTATACATGAATTGTCTTATGGGAAAGATGCAAAAATTTACATACTTTAGATTTTATAATATTTGCCACTGCCTGTCTCTGTTGGATTTTCCCCTCTTTGTGATGTAATAGCTAACTATTGAAAGTATTCTGTGCACTGTTATAGGGGTGCTGCGTGAATGAACTGATTCCAAACTATGCATAAATATCATTACTATCCCTTTAGGGTAGAAAACAAGGGAAATGTGAAGTACCCAGTAACAGCCACAGCCCCATTCAGCAGAGCTAGGCTTTTACAGACTTGTGGAAACTACATAGTATTTCATACATGTGAGTAAATGTTCCCATAAAGGGCAAGCTCACCTTCTCTCAGTCCACACTGACATAACACCAATGTTTTCAAAGAATTCTTAAAATGTTTAATGAATATGGCAGAGGCAATTGCCCTGGTTATGAAACAGACATCTATCATCTCTAGTTAGAACTTTTGAAAATGCCATAGGAGAGAGAACCTGGTGAGCTGTGGGTTGTCTTATGAGGTGACGCCTGGGGAGGGATGGTACAAGGACCTAAGCCTCAAGTAACCAAATGTGAAGAGAGGTGGGACAGGACAGGATCCTCTCTGCATTCTTCNGAATATTCTTGGCAGTTTCTAGCTGCTGTCATGAGTTGTTTTATTGGTGGTTTTCATATCCAGGTCGCTGGGCATCCCCTTACATTATCAGGGTTGTTTAAAAAAAGTAATTGCAAACCAGGAAGGAGAAAGTACTGGCCTTTAAAGAGGATTTCTATCTTTGGACTTTCTCTCTTGTCTGCCACACCCTCCTTTGATTTCTCAGTTTGTACTTTTGAGTCTTCCCTATTCTATTTATTGTAATAACATTAGAAAGGCCTACTATTTTCTTTTGCTTCTTATTCCCCAAAACTGGCACTAGAGCATGAATAAGTCAAGAAGAAAAGAACAAAGAGACAAGAGAGGAAACACATGTATGGTAGAAAGTCACAGAGATCTTCAGACCTGCTCCAGATTCCAGAATACATTCTCTCTGCTTGGTTGGCCAGAGATGGGGGCAGATCTGATCCTGCTAGCTAGTCATCTGTCTGGACATATGTGAAGGTATCTCATTATTGCTTCTTCAGATCCAGATTAGGTATGTGAAAAGAATGTGCAAGGAGTATCAGCCAGAAAAGGGAAGGGGATTCAGGGAGGGGATGGTAGAGGTCAGAAAGCAAGTGTGTATGTATAAGATCAAAGATATGAGACAGAAGAAAAAGTTTAGGAAGACATAAGTCTGATCCGGGGACTATCAGTGTTGAAACACTTCTGTGGAGACATCTGAAAATATTCCTCAGGCTTTCATTTCCTTGGCCTTGCTTGTTGCTCATCCCCTTATATGAACTGGAGGCCAATGCTGAGCCAGCACGTGTGTGATGACATGCACTGAGGAACTCTCCTGAGGGTTCTCATTTGGAATGAGCCATGCTGGAATACTTGGTAAAACAGCAACTAAATGTCACACTGCACGCTGCTGCCTAGGTATCCCAGGAACACAGATCAGAGCACTAAATGCAAATTTTTGTGTTTGAGATTTTTATGGAGTTTGATAAGTCAAAGGATGGGGCTTTCTACCTTGATGGGTTATGACTGATTAACTACAGAAGCACAGGTGGGTAACACCTGGACAGTTCCCTCCTGGATTCAATTAGAATACTCCTGCTGCCCAGCTTTGTTAATTTTTCAAACATTTTATTCCATTGCTTTGGCCACAGGGCTCACTGTACTGATGAAGAAATGAAGTTAAGAACAATCAGAAGACCAGAGTACAATAAGTCAACAGTGTTGGGTGAGACAATCTCCCTGAAGACTGGTNCTGTTGACTTTGGATGTGGGACAGATTTGTATGTGCATATTTTACAGCATTACACATGCATCCATACGTGTGCATGCCCACCATATACATACACTATTTCATGAATGTATCCTTTCCTTTGCTACTATACTTCATTTTCTTTTTTAGTCTGCAGTATTTTATTCTCTTTTCTATCCCTTAAAAATGTGGAAATGCTGGTTGCAAACCAGTTAGAGCTCAATTACAAGTCTTGATCCTCAATTAAAAATTTAGAAAAAGAAAGAAAATTCTCTTAGAAGTTGTTCCGGCTCCTGGTATTTCCAAGCTTCATTAAAACCTTACGTGAGTGATGGAAACTGTTCTCTAACAATACCTGCAGCCCCAAGTGCTAATTAGAAAGGGTCAGATCGGAATCACATAACACAGCAGGACTCAGACAGCAGCAAGAGTGTGCAGTGGAATTTGCTGAGGAGGCAAGCCTGGCAGCAGAAAGTGATCCCTGGCAAGTGCATTATGTCTAAAAGACACCAGCTTTCAAGGGTACTCTACTCCACAAATGTAACTGCTGGCTCTGCTTGCATGGCTCCTGGACACTAGTCCCCTTCCTATCACCCTGCCAGGCCCTGAGACCAGTGGGGTTCTTGGGAGGAGCAATGACCTCATGTTCCATGCCAGCCGTAGCTATTAATTTTCTCACCACCAGACTGAGTTAGGCACTATTACTTTTCATGATATCTTTTTGTTTTAGTCAAACATGCTTTGCAGATTCTGGCTTGTCAGCCATCAAGCACCCTTTGTCAAGAATAGTCCCTTTGATCTAGAGCTCAAAATAATGTTAAATACTCTAGATAACAGTAACATACAGGAAAATGATAAACTCCCAGAGAGAAGGAAGCATGGTGAAGAAATAAAGGGAGAGAGGTATAGCACATAAAAGCATTTGGATGCCTTCTCATTAGAACATGAAGTCAAGTATATTATTTTATTGCTTCTAACGTCCCATTAGAAGAGATGGTACTTGATCTTACGTGTATGAAAGGGGCATTTCGGGGATTGACCTACATTTCCTGATGTAGTGATGTGTGTGGGTGGAAAGGACTCAAAATCACTTCGGCCGGAGCATGCTCTTCCCCTGATGCTCACACAGGCAAATCACACTTTGCATCACACAATCACCGCAGATGATGGTCAGCTGCACTTGACATTGTACCCCCACACTCAGAAGGCCTCTTTACCGAGCACCCGGAAGCCCAAGGAGGCTTCTGAAAGTGAACAGAAGCAGAATTGAGATGCATTAATGAGAATTTTTCTAGATTACCTGCCAGGTCAGGCAAGCAGTCCCTTTGGAACTAAGATTGAGGTGGAGAGGGAGAGGGAGAGGGAGAGGGAGAAGGGATGGGGGAGGGAGAGGGGAAGGGGGAGGGGAAAGGCTGTCTCTTATACACATCTAGATGTGTATAAGAGACAGGAGGGAGATAGACAGGGAGAGACAGACAGAGACAGAGAGACAGAGAGACAGAGAGACAGAGAGAGACAAAGACAGGAGAAAGAGAGAGACAGAGAGAGACAGAGAGAGACAGAGAGAGACAGAGAGAGACAGAGACAGGAGAAAGAGAGGGAGAGGTGGAACTTGGGAGGAAGACTTAATTAGATACATCACACAAAGAGGAAGAGCATAAGATGCGTGCTTAAAGATAATGAGGGCTACAGGCTTGATTAAAAATCCTGGCTTTACTCTGCTGCTGCTCCCTTCCCTTCCCCTCCTCTCCTCTGTAATCACCACGCAGGCTGCATCCACACTTGACAGATTTGGACTTTGTTCTTCATTGGCTCAGACATGACCTCTTTTCACAGGATTCATCTTCGCAAGCTCTCTATGAAGTCAACGAGGTGTTTTACGATTGTTACTTAGTGTTTTTGTGTAAGGAAGTTACCTATTTATAATTGAAAACAAGGAGAAACCTTTTTTTTTTGTTTTTTCTTTCTTTCTTTTTTTTGTATGAGGTTTGGGAAATGCTCCCTGGAAGAGGAACCCTTTGCCAGGTGCTAATTGCATTCCTATTGTATTTTGTTTGCTGCCTTCTTTCCCACACTAGGAAGAGGAAGGGAGGTGGGGGGGCATTTGAAGATAATTGAACAAGGTGAAAATGAATGCTCATTAAATTCCAGAATACAGGAGAACTCATTTCATAGGAGAGGGCTGTAAATATGACTTTTAATGAAGTTATGACATGGTGGCCAATAAAAGTCATTTACTCTGCAGTATTACAGTTAATTATACACAGCTGGAGCCATTTATGGCTTGTCCCTTGTTAACTTTGCCTGCCTGCGTGTTAACCCTTGCAGCATGCAGTCAGCCGGGAAGCAGGCTGTTTTGCACACAAAGGAACACTAAACAGATGTCCCACATGACCACAGGACTGAAGATAACCATCACTGGCTTTAAGAAAAATAATACCTACCTATCCCCCCAGTACCTCCATTCCAGAGAGTGCATGGGGAGGAGAGAGGAGTTATGTTTACCTTTTTTCTTCCCTTTCTTCCTCCCTCCCTTGCTCACTTTCTTTCGGAAAAGAATTAGACGGTTTTTTTTTGGGGGGGAGAATTGATAGGCATAAGCATTTTATTTTTATTGTTAGGAATGTTTTAAACATGTTCCACAGCAGTCAAAGCAATGATGGAAAAAGCAAAACCGACAATATCCTCAGCAGCTCACCAGTGCAAACAGCCTGTGCGCAGTGTTAGCGGGCATTGACTTCTCTTTTGAAGAGCCTGCCTTTTGAGATGCATCTGTAGGTGAAGAGCTGTTTCAAACAGCAAAGGCATCCTGGTTTGTTNGACCAGGAGCCAGGATGGCAGCACTGCCTGAAAGCTCTGTTTCCCAGATGTGCCCTGACAGCAAAAGGAAGACCTTGCTTTCATTATTTCTTAAAGTAATTCCAATCACAGCTATAGGTTTCAACCTTCATTCTAGAAACCTGGCTACTTTGAGCCATTCTTTGTCCTAAGGTAGAAAAGGGTGGGCTTACTCACTGACCAAAACTGTTATCAAGTCTGGTAGGTTGGGATTCCTGTTACCTAATTTTCTCTCAGTGAGCATTCAGCTTTCAAAGTCACCAGGTACAGCACTCAGTAGTGGCTCCTGTGTCATCCTTCTGTCTTTGTGACAAAGTATCTGAGGGAAATAACTGAGAGGGAAAGGGTACTTTTAACTTATGGTTTGAGAGCTCCCAGGATGTAGTCACTTGGCTCAATTGGTATGTTCTTATGTTGGGGTAGAACCTCATGGGAGGGAACTCTTGTCAAAACAAAGCAGCTAATCACATGTTAGCCAAGAAATAGAGATAAAGGAAGGGGTTAGGGACAATGTATAACCCTGCAGTCATAGCTGCAGTCACCTGTTTCCTCTAACTGGCTCCTTCTGTGAATAGCCCCTAATACTATGAGCTGAGCAGTGAGTTAGTCCATTGATAAGGTTAGAGCCCTTGTGATTCATGAACCTTTTAATGGCTCTAGCTCCGAACATGGCTGTCCTGAGAAATAAGCATGCAGTAAGCGGCCCTCTAGGGATCTCCCAGACTGAAGCCATATCAGTACCATATATAAGTATTATTCTCAGGCCCACTCTGGATCTTAGGATATGCTATCATGTACAGGAATGACATAATCTTGCAGTCTGTTTTTTGGATTATTTTTGGCTTATATATGCTGTGCTACTACATGGTTCTGTTTCTACCTTATGACCAACTAAATTATTTCTGTTATCAATTAATGGACATCTCATTTCTCTCCACAAGCATTAGGTGCTGAGGATTGAGTCTGTATTGTGAATCTGCATGGTTTCACCACACTTCGATTGATTCTGCTTTCCCCTTGCTCTTCACAGCTATAGCTAAGGAACAGCTATTTCATGATACTACAATCCATTCTCAACACCAGGATGGAGAAAACTGTTCTATGCCATGTTATGCATCACTAATCTTTCCCTTTAGAAGGAGGAGGCAGAATGGGCTAGAAGAGAAGGGATGCTCAAATAGTTATCCTGTGTTCTCCCTGCAGGGTTCCAATTATATTTGCTTCTATATAAANTCCTCTGTCTGTTCCTGATAGAANTCTCTCCTCACCATGTATGGAAGAACTAAAATGATAATAAATGATTTATTTACAGTTATCGCCTGTTTCCATCTGTAACCAGAT
The DNA here is from genome assembly GCA_001675575.1 of Neotoma lepida. Lineage (NCBI taxonomy): Eukaryota > Metazoa > Chordata > Mammalia > Rodentia > Cricetidae > Neotoma > Neotoma lepida. The sequence continues at coordinate 15,776 of LZPO01077328.1, forward strand.
GTTGTAGTGAGCATGGTAAGACATTAGTTCATCATGGGAATCTGTTCTATTCACATACTCTGTGAATGTCACACACACACAGACACACATCTGCCAGTAAAGGAAAGAAAATAAGGAAATGATCACTTTGGCATGGCAGGGAGAACAGACAGTCTGGCTCAAATTGCATAGATACATGGTGATGAACCTGCAGGGTCATGGAGTAAGAATGCACATGGAATTCAAATAGCTTATCTGAAATCTTATTATTTCTCCGAAAGTTCCAGGACATCTGTACATCTGTCCTTTCCTTGCATTTAACCTTGAAAGATGTCAATTGTAATATACTTGAGAAGAACTTTACAAATCTCTATATTAGTAATTGGTACTTGTGCTGCCTAATTTTATATTAACTTGTCACAAGATAGAGTCATTTGGGAAGAGGAAACTTCAACTGAGAAAAACATCTCCACCAGATTGGTATGTAGGCAAGCCTATAAGCCATTTTCTTCATTGGCGATTGAGTGGGAGGGCCTATCTCAAAGGCTNAGCAAGCCATGAGGACCAAGCCAGTAAGCAGCACTCCTCCATGGCCTCTCCATCAGTTGCTGCCTCCTGGTTCCTGCCCTGTTTTCCCTAGATGGTGGATATATAAGCTGCAAGGAGAAATAAACCCTTTCCTCCCAAGTTGCTTTCTGTCAAGGTGTGTTTTACCACAACAATAGAAATCTTAAGACAGTATTCAANTATTCCTACATGTGGTTCAAACCTAAAAAAAGAGACCTATTTCCAATAGAAAAAAAACACACACAGAAGTTTCTCCACTTGTCTAAGATTCCGACACTCAATTTAACATGTAATTTGTACAGTTTTCTGAGCATGGCTCTGGAATACCTTCCTCTAACTCTGGAAATTAGCATATTAAAATATCTTACCTTTGAAAGAGAGAGGGGAGGAATAGGATGCCTTATGCCTTCAATGTGCTGTGTTTTTAGACAAACCTCTATCAACTCAGAAAAGTCAAGTTGTCCTAGATAAGAAGCAGAGATATGCTAATGCATATCAGACATAAAAAAAGGGTCAAGAAAATGCCCTCCTTCAATACACTTTTGGTAAATAGAAGCAGAATTGTTATACCTGGGTGTTAGCTTATGCAATACAGCTTTTGAATTAGACATGTTTGCTAGCTATAGCTTAAAACTTAACATTATGTGTCCTCCTGATTTTCCCACAAAAATAAAAAGATATTTATACCAAACTGTATATTCTATATGGAAAGTCATCTTATTTTTCACTTCTGAAATTTCTGCTTTGAGTTCACATAGATTATTATAGTTTTCATATACTACTCAAGGTTAAGAATTTACATAATGTACAACTGACTGAATTATAATAGTTAGTGTCCTCCTAAAGGATACTTATTTGTGAAATTCAGACAATATTGCAAAGCATCTGAGGTTGTTTCTAATACTTGTTCTGCCTGAATGAATTCAAACATCATTTCCTTAATTAAATGTGTTTGTGTATATGTAGCAATGTTGCTCTTTCATTTCAAGTTCCAATTCATTGTGGGAAAGTTATTCTGGGTTTTATGTTATATATGTTAAAGTGTTTATATCTGTGCTCAAAATACATATTTATAGGTATACTGAAATTATCACACGAAGGAAGTTTGTCAATGATGAGCCAATTGAAAATTAGTCTAAGTATTCAGTCAGTTGTAACAATGAGCAGTAAAAATCATTAATGACTGTATTGCTTTGACTAAGGAATGTAACCCACAGGCTCAGATATTTGAAAACTTGGTCCCCAGTTTTCAATGGCAATGTCTGGGGACTGTCTCTTATACACATCTAGATGTGTATAAGAGACAGGCCTGGGGAGGTGCTTGAAGTGTATAGTCTTGCTGAAGAGGACCATTGAGGACAAGGTTTCAAGCTTCTCCCTGCTTTCAAGTTTTCTCTGTCTACTTTGTGCTTGCATATGAAGATATGAGCTCTTAGCTTCCCGGTCTGGCTATCATGNCAACCAACTATGATGGATTCTTAACCTGGAAACCTAAGCAAAAATAAACTCTTTCTCCCATAAGTTGTTTTTGTTCATAACATTTTATTATATACAATGGCATTCTGTGTAATCTGTGTACAGTTATCACCACCCAACATATGTTCATAAAGACCCTTAATTTAACTTGGATATGTCACTTTGTTGATTTTCATCAAACTCAGTAATTTTTAATTGAGCTATACTTATATACTTTACAAATGGACCATTTGTAAACATATAGTTTAATGACTTTTGGAAATGCATACTCATGTATGATTTTCCCCACAAGCAAGAGGTTGTCTCCAGTGATCCCCCAAACGTCCTTGTGCCCCCATGCAGCAATTCTCCAGATTACCCTGGCTTTAGGTAACTGCTGATAGGCTTCTGCACTATGNGTTTCTCATTCTTGTCTAGAATTTCAGCTATTGGGGTTTATAGAGCATGTGGTGTTCTATGTATTGACTTTTGTTACAGAATGTAATTCGAACTTTGGGGTGCATCTAATTTTTTTCTTATTATGAGTAGTAGTAGTCCATGACATGGTTCTTTCTCCTCTTGATGGGCCTTTCAATTGTTCACACTTTTGTCTGTTTTGAATAAACATTCACTGGGTATTTTAACACAAACCTGTAAGTCTTGTGGTAAAGAGAATGCAGTTTGGGGGTGTTTTGTTGGTTAATAACTACTACTACTACTACTACTACTACTACTTCTTCTTCTTCTTCTTCTTCTTCTTCTTCTTCTTCTTCTTCTTCTTCTTCTTCTTCTTCTTTCTTCTCTTCCTCCTCTTTCTTTTACTCTCTTCCTTCTTCTTTTCCTCCTCCTTCCTCTTCTGGTCCTTTCAGGGAAAAAACTATAGACTTATAATACAAGAATGGCTATAGCCATTGTGTATTTTTTTTTTTGCATCAGACTCTCATTGTGTCATGCATCATGAAGTAGTTACATGCTATATTATCCCCCAAAGGGTTCTACTAACCTTTATTTTCCCATTGTTGGTTGCTGAGAGGAACCAACTGCAACCCTTAGGTTTTTACTATCAACAAGTGATTCCTGATTTGCCCACAGGACTCTGCNACGAACTTAAGGTCAAAAGTGACCTCTTTTAAAAGAAACTTCACATGAATTGAATTTAGCAATATACACTAGAGACTTTTGACACCTGAGGGTAATAAATACTGATGCTTCCAGATGTTGAATTCATGAATTTAGATGCTCTTGAATAGGTTAACAAGAGATATGACTGTTTGGTTGTTTAGCTGGTTGGTTTGATGTTTTGAAACAGTACCTCATCCCATAGCAAAGGCTGTTCTTGATGCTGGTGATCTTTCTACCTCATCCTCCTGCATGGGGTTACAGTCATATATAAACTTACCTGGTAGAGACACAAATGCCANTTCTCTCTGCTTCATACTTGCTGAGCCACTAAACTATAAGCCTCCAGATGCAGGTGACAGGTTGATACAAAGCTTCAAAGAGTAAGAAAGACATGTTATTGGACAGTTTCTACCAAAGCATTCCCAGGTCACTTTTCCTGTTACTTTTATCCACCTTGCTTTAATTTCTCTAATCTAATTAAAGAATTGTCTTGGGACAGTGCTGTCACATTAGTTTTTAGTGAGAATCAAGGTCAGGAAGAGCTTTCAATAAGGGAAGAATCCAAACCTGCCTGGACTAACTATGATACTGATCCTAGAAAGCATTTCCTTCCAACCAGGTATGTGAGCATTGTCCTATCAGATATAGATGTCCTGCTAGCCNAAGGAATAGACTTAGAAATCAAGGGAAATCNAGATACCTAGACAGAATGTCTGGGATGCTATTATCCTTTGCAATGACTGTCACATTATAATTAGAAAAANCAGTTGGTGGCTTATGTTNCCCCCTCCTCCTGGGTGGAGCTCCTCATATCTTTCCATTTGACATCCTGACTGACTTCCTGTCCTTATGATTATTTCCAAGGAAAACTAAATTGTTCCCTTGATTTAGAAGGTGAACGCTCTTCACAGAGCTGCAGCATGGATGCNGACCCAGGAACACTCTACTCAACAACCTGAAAAGGAAGCTGATTTCCCTACTCAGACTCACGAGAAAGATTTGTCCTGTGCCATCTGCAGCAAATGCAGGCAGAACCCTGAAACTGACCACAGCTCTCGGATCACCTTGCCAAGGCTTTGTGTTCCTTCCCCCCAATACTTGGTATCTTCCTGCTGGGGAGCTGCCTAAATTGTCAGACTTACATGTCTGTGGAACCAAAAAGTCTGGATGATTATGTCCTCCAGATGGCAATTCTTTATTCTTGATTTCATCTGCAGCTACAAGAACTCCCAGTCCCTATCAGGGCAATTCTGAGCAGTAACTCCCTTCCTTCATTTGGAACACTTCTTTGAAGGATTGAAGTAAGTCAAATCTGGACCTTTAGTTCATCTCCCTCACTGACTTTCTCTCAGTCATTTCCAGGTCTCCCTTNCTCATTATCTTGACTGCTTTTCCTAGGACTATTTAATCATGTCACCTTAAGACAGTATCTCACTATCCCTGCTTCAATTTTATCAGCTCAGTTTCCCTAGCATCTCATTTCATTATTCCATCCTGTTCCATGGTCTATTATCAGCTTCCTTTTGAAAGAGGAGGTGGTTCAGCTTTTCTATTCTCCACAGTACCCTCCAAGCCAATCATTTCATGCCCAGGGAAAGGCCAGGTTTTGCTGATTTCAGATGCTGAAAGATGGAACCTGGATCCAGGTTGGGAGAAGCAAGTCCATCAGGTCTAATTCAATATTTCCACATAAAGATTTTANAGAGATTAAATTGCCCTCAAAGCTATCCAATAATTAGCACCTCAAAACAGAGAAGCCTTCTCTTTTTTCTTTATTTTGTTATACTAAGAGAGAGCACCATCTAGCTTTATATGGTGAAAAACCATTGTTTACAAAGACGTATTTAATCTTGGTCCTGGAGAGAAAACAAAACAAAAATGGTATTATAAACTTGCATGACTTTCACCAAAGCTTGATTTGTATCTGACGAATTCATCAGATTCGTCATCTTGAGCCCTTTATGTCCATGATGAGTATGTACTGGAGGCATGTGCATTTCTTCGTGGTGAAGTAAAGAGTTGTTTTTGTAGCACCACTGGACATTCAAAATCTGAAGGAAAAACTGCTGAGTGATGTACTGTTTGAAGATCTATATACGAACACACTGAGGAGTGGAATATCTTGAAAGTAACTTTTTTATGTTTTTGGTGCACTAAGAAAGTGAAAGTCATCTGGACANCAATACTCAGGGTATAAAAGTTGTATTTTTACCAACATGAAAGATTGGGTTGAAAGAATACCAGCTCTAACACTTAATCTGAAAATTATAGAGGAGCTAAT